>CATQJL010000316.1:67864583-68035192 GCA_958299035.1 Cylicocyclus nassatus
TACCAGAGTCTGAGAACTTGTCCAATCTGTTTCCCCAGTATCTTGCAGGTCTTGTATAACTGTTCTTGAAGCTCCTTGTCCGAGATAGAAGGTGTTGAGCTTCTTTCTTGTGACGTAGTTGGTTTACTTTCTTCTTCTTCCTCTGGCATGCTTGATCTTCTTTCCTTTGACATAGTCGGCTTCCTTCGGTTCGCTTCGAAAATTGCTTCTCTTCGTTGCTCCCTGCGTTGGTGTCGCAATAATCGCGCTGTGGTTGATGACGACGTATTGGACGCTGTTGGTTCCGCAAATAGAGGTTGACGGAAAACGAGGTGAAAGATAAAATACTGAAATGAGGTTATTTTATTCTAATCCAAAAGGAGCTTCAAATGTACTAGCATTTTACCAAAAAGGTGTGGTTGTGATTTCATTTCCTACTTTACAGATGATGCCTATTGTAGAGCTGAAGAGGAGGTGCCCGAGGCACGGAATGATCAAGATGCTAGAGAAGACGTGCTGGAGGTGCCGAATGATCGGAATAACGGAGAAGTGCTTGAGGCACCAAACGGTAGTACTGAGAATATCGCGCAGATGTTCAAAGCGTTCGTCAGCAATGCTCATGCTTCTGAAATTTCAAATTTAGTTATTAACGCTATATAGTTCGAAGCCGGAACCTCCATGTAAGGCTCGGCATAGTTCCGCAGAGCAGCTAATGCTAAAACTGATGAAAATATCGTGTGTGAGATATTCGATGTTCGCCGGCCTTAACAAAAACCAATTCCCAACAACTATTTATTAGCAAGGAGATGATCATGCAATAGGACGAAACAAGTGACCTTTCAAATTAAAACAACTAAACTACAAAGGATCATAGTGAGCCGTCGGCCAGCGGCGGTGAATCATGACGGCCGATATGAGTAAATAAAGGTGCGGTCGCTACTTGCAAAATTACAAGACAAGAGTAAGAGAGTTCGAAAAGGAAGTACAGAGACGCCCTCCAAGCCGTCAATGCTCTTCTTATGGATGAGAAAATCAATCGGCTTGAGCAGCAGTTGAGTCAGATGAAAGCAACACCACGACAGAAACCCACCAGTGATAAGGATAGAAATAAGTTCAGGCAGATACAGAGGACACTGCGACCTATCCAGAATCCTCCCTTCTTCGGCCCGCGAGGATATTATCCCCGATACCCACCTTTCCGTCAACGTGCACTCCCATTCTACAACCGCAGAATGTACAACAATAGATTTCCACCAGTACAAGGAAGAAGACCCTGTGGCTATGGAGCACCATCATATGCACAATATAGATCCCTTTCGATAAGTGATGCTCCAGCTCCCGCACCTCCCAGCACCTTCGCGAGAGGAAGAATCAATTCTCCAGGGATTCACTTACTGTGTATCATGACTCTGATACTGTGCAGTGGATTCACAATTGCGAAATACCAGATATGTGGCACAAACCCATATTCGAACATCTTTTCACTTCCAGAATCATTCGATTGTACAACCCCGACAAACGCACCCATGCTACGAACTACGATGCAACTGTTTGCAGATATTTCCAATCCATTCTGGAGTAATGCAACTAAGTGCTACAGAGATGCCATTGAGGTATCTATAAGCAGTTTTCTCCGTATTCGTACTACCACCACCATATTGCGACGTCGCCAGTTGTCGATCCCTCAAGAACTATGCGCAACGGCCAGGACATTAAGAAAAATACATGATCATGAATTGATTCTGCAGTCGGACGGATTATGGACCACTAATGAAATAGAGGAAGATGACATTGCGATACCACTATGGGGGACCAGGAACTATCTTCGCAGTGTATACACTGTAGAGGAAGGACAAGTCGCCACTTTCGACGGACAGCATCATGAGTCCATTGGGCGACACCGAGAACTGCGCGTACAGCCAAGGATACTGTCTCACACAGGAATACACGATCATATGGAAACCAACTGAAGTCACACCTTCCTGCAGATTCAAACATGTTGGAACTTTCGAAGCATTCGTTACCCTAAACTACATAGTCCTTCCCCACCCCGACCTCGTCTTCCAATTTTCTGAGGATTACCTTCTGCACGAACAACTCACCAGATATTGTCAGTTGGGCACCAGTTACCTTACGACATCGAACCATATCATCACTTTTCCCCAAGTCCCACAAGACCTTACCATCCAAGATTATGTATTTCGCATGGCCCATCAAGGAAGAAGAACAAAGCGTGCTATACGACATCTTACGGATAAAAATGGTAACACCTTTCCGTTTGAAATTGTGCCGATGGAACCTGTATTTCTGACTAAGCGATTGTTCGGTGTTAGACATCTCAGAAGAATTCCAGTTTTCAATACGCGCCCGATAACATGGAACAAGATCCTCTACGAGCTAAAACAATGGAATATTACTAATAACGATCTTACTCGGGCGACCCGGTACTATAAAATGGATGATCCAAGGCACATTGTTCTACGTACGATACGGTACGGCGAATATCGCATGAAGCAATTAAATTTATTTGCGGAATCCGCGAAGGTAACACCTCCAAATTATGCCGTGACCAACATCCGACGAGACCTAGAACTGGGTATTTCTCCGATATTCGACGATTATCTTGAGAAGGAGTTTGGAAGAATCGAATACAACATGCCAGGATTGTTAGACTCAGAATGGAAGTCTAAAATCCCCTATTTCAACGTCACCTTAGCAGCGCTGGCAACAACTTCTCCGGCCCCGATAACTCCACCAACCATGCTAGGCAGTCCGACCATGACAACATCATCACCCCGAACAGTTCCCCCTGACCACAACGTCACGAATTTCATCAGCGGTACAAACAACATCAGCCCCACAAATAACAACTCTAGGGACAACGACGACTTCACGAAGAACAACAACTTCTACGACAACAACAACAATACGAACAACGATGACGTCCGGAACTCCTATGAGGACATTCAAATCGACAACAAGGACACCACCTGTTCGAAATACTATAACGACAACGACAACTTTACCATCAACGTCTACCAGTCCAATTAAAACATCCTCTACAAAAGGGACCTTCCTTTCTACCACAACCAAAATTAGTAAAGCAGTATCATCGCCTCAATCGCCGGAGACAACACTTTTGATGAAACATCATACCCAACCATCAAGTACTTCGGAGAGAACGTCGACGATACCAACGAGTATTACCTCTTCCATTTCCCCATCCACAACGCCAGATGTCTCACCTGCATTACCATACCCCACTACCCACCCTACAACCCGTAATAGAGGCCGAAACACCAGCCTCCACACCATCATGGGAGGAAATTTTGACGCGAACAACGAGATTTGTCTCTATGGATTGGACGGTACCAGTAGTGGATTCTATACTATCAACGGTATCGGTAGTGGATTCGGTATTGACATCAATTATACCTGCCTCAACGAAGATCATACCAACAACGGCTGAGGAAGAGGAAAATGCTTCAACAACAGTAGAAGCTGCAAACTTCTCTACAACATCTTCAATATTTTCTGTGCCTACACAACCACCTGATACGGAAAATATTTCCCCTCAAAATTTTGCGGTGCGACGTCAGTTTAATAATATCTGTGTCCGACAATACCTCGGAGCACAACGGATACGTACCCTAAGCTTGGTAGACCCTACATGGGCCGCCAGGATTCTGTTGGGAAGAACTGACATCACGGCCGTACGGACTGTGGACAACTTATTAATTACGAAATGTCGCCGAGTTACACCAACCTTCGTCTATAATAATCATACGGTTAGTGGAACATGTTACATATTGACACCCGTCAGGATTGACGAGGATCTTTGGTTTGAAATACCGGGAACACAGGATTTGATACAAACATCTGCCACCGTTCCCTGCCCCTACTTATCACCAAAGGATTCCAATTCGACACAGAAGCTTATACTGCCCAATGCCGTTATTAACGATAGAGTGAAGCCTTTTTTTTTTTCGACACTCCACCTACATTCCACCGCCTGTTTGACAATCACGCCTTATCATTGATTCCACACTGGAGGCAATCAGACAGGAGCAAGCAAATGTGGTCTTGCGACTCCAGAAAAGAGGAATAATTGAAGAGACATTCTCACGGATACGGAATACCAGCATGTCCCTGGGTCAGTCTCTATTATCCCTTTATGAGTCAACAACACAGAAGCTTTCGGATGGCGTGGAAGATATCAAGTAGTCAGTTATTTACACCATACTTTGGATTGCAATACCCGCCACTATTATTTTACTTTGTGTCGGAGCTTGCGTTATTTACGTGAAGCTCTATTTCCTTAGACGCGCGACTTCGACTGCCGCGTCAGCTATGTTCGACATCGCCAAGAACTTCACCCCGAAACGGAAGACTAGGAAGCAGAAACATAAAGTCAATTTAGTAATGGTGGATTTGCCACCAAGGGAAGAAGAACCTCTCTTCGTACTACATATCTATGCCATACAAACGGAAGTACAACATTTGCCATACTTGAAGGTCAAAATTGGCACTAACTCGGTCACAGCGTTATTGGACAGTGGAGCAACTATATCGTACATGAGGGCATCAACGTTATCACTGATTGGAGGTATGAAATCACCCACGGGAGCATCAAGAACAGCGACAACTGCAAATGGTACAATAATACAGTTGTCAGGTACCGTTTGTCTGCCAGTCCAGATAGGAACACATGTTATTTCTTATTGCTTTTATGTAGCGGCAGACAAGGATTGTCCAGTCCCACTTTTACTAGGATCGGACTTCATCCGTGCTTTAAACGAAAACGGTTTGTTGGTTTCCCTTGACCTCCATCACAGAACCATACGAATAGGACCAGAAGATATAGACCTCGTGCCCATCAATTATATCACACTTGCGGACATATCACCTTACGAGGTACGGCTCGTCAACGACATAGTACTGCCTAGACGGACTAATAACATAGGGAAGCTCATATCGATGGACTAACATGGCCAAGATGTAAAGACTTCCTTATTGAAGATAATCTACGACCAATGGATGACATTTTTGTCATCAGCCGAGCTCTCGTTACGCCAAACTCAGACGGGACTTGTTATATTAACATCCTGAATCCGTCAATGGCTAATATCTCGCTCCGCCGGAGATTCAAAGTAGCGATCGCATATCCTGCATGCCCATCGGAAGTTTCAGTGCAGCAGTTAGAAATTCCATCTATTCAGTTTCCGGGAGATCCGGCTCGTCCTTCCGTTGCATACGTCAAAGACATCCCTCTGGACGACAGCACAAATGACGACTTCAAAATTCCACCAGAAGCAGACTGGGAGAACCGGTTGCCTTTGTTTCCAGTCATTCCGGAACCCCAGAGTTATGATATCGCCAATGAGATCTATCCCACTCTAACTTAACGAGGAAGCAAAAAGACCAATTGCGAGACATCATTAGATATCATAGCAATGCTTTCGTTGGACCAGATGGACATCTTGGACATTATAGAGGAATCGCCATCGAATCGACCTCGTCGAAAATGCAACAATACCAGCCAGGAAGATCTATCGAGTGCCCCTTGAAAAACGGCAGGAAATAGAGAAGCAGATAACTCAGATGTTGAAAGATGGAATAATCAGGGAATCCACATCTCCATTTTGTGCGCCGATCGTATTGGTGAAGAAACGTGAAGCAAGCACCTGGCGCTTCACCATCGACTTTCGTGGACTTAATGCCATTACTAAACCACAGCAGTCTATCCTACCTAACATCCAGGATATTATTGATTTATGTGCTAATCAATGCCTTTATTCGTCCCTTGATTTTGAACAGGGCTTTCATCAGATACCACTGGAAGAAGAACATTGCGAAAGGACGGCATTCGCATGCTTTTTGGGAGCATTCGAGTACGTTCGCATGCCGATGGGACTGAAAGGAGCCCCTGCCACCTTCCAAAGAATAATGGATGACTTCAGAAAGTATTTGAAGGCAAGAGTCATCATTTATATTGAAGATCTCATTATCACTTCGGCAAGCCCACAGGAACATCTGGGAGATATTGATGAAGTACTTGGAAAGATTGAAATTATAGGAATGAAGTTAAAGGCATCCAAATGCGAGTTTGCGAAGGAAGAGATCAAATTTTTAGGATTTATCCTAAGCAAGGAAGGAATAAGACCAAATCCCGAAAAGACCAGAGCAATCGATCAATATCCGCAACCGACGAACCCTACGGAGGTTAAGTCTTTTTTAGGCATGTGCTCGTTTTTTCGGAGATTTATCCATAATTTCGCCACGATCGCCGCACCACTCATTGCGCTAACAAAGAAGAATGTCCCCTTCAACTGGACATCGCAATGCAAGGAGGCGATGGACCATCTTAAGCAAGCCCTAACAACGGCACCTATTCTTGCAGCACCACGACTAGGTAAACCTTTCACTATCGAGACTGATAGTTCGGCGAAAGGCGTTGCCGAAGTCCTCAAGCAAGAACAAGGAGGTTTAGAGCGCTTTATCGCTTATGCGAGCCGCACTCTAAATAAACACGAAGCAAGATATCCGGCAATAGAACTTGAAGCCTTAGGATTGGTTTACGCGGTGCAGAAGTTCCGACCATACATAGATGGAGCGAAATGCACGATCATCACGGACCATGCACCACTCAAAGCACTACTCCATCGAAAAGATCTTACTGGGAGATTGGCTAAATACCAAATCGTGCTGCAGGAATTTGATATCGACATTATCTATCGCCCAGGAAAGAAGAACGCAGTATGTGATGCGCTATCTCGACATTTACCGCCAGCTGTAAACGCTATCACGTCAATAGGGAAGGATAACCCTCAGCTAGATGCCATAAGGAAGGAACAAGACGAATGTACATGGATTGCAGGAATTAAGATGGCAGTGGCATATAACGAAAACACCGCGAGGTTATCCAATTACTTATTCATAAATGATATCCTTTACAGATTACCAAATTTTCTGTACCAAGACCCTCAAATAGTATTACCGGAATCGTCTCAAATTAAGAACGACATCATCGCTTTGGCACATCAATCTGAACTAGCGACAGCACACTTGGGAATCAGCAAAACCCACGCTGCCGTCGAAAAAATCGCTATTTGGAATCACTTGCGCAGGGATATCGCAAGTTTTATTAATGCATGTGAGCTATGCCAAGCAAGGAAGGATCCGAGCGCTTATAGGATAAGAGAACCTTTGTGCCCGTTCGAAATACCGTCCAGGCCATGGCAGCGAGTACATTCAGATGTGATCGGCCCTCTACCGCTGACATTGGATGGAAACAAGTACATTATTGTTTTCATAGACTCCTTCTCCAAATATATCGTCGCGGAACCAATACCTGATCAAAAGGCCCACACCACGTCACGCATCTTTATCACCCGCCTTTTAGCCAGGTTTGGACTACCACAAATATTGGTGACAGATCAAGGATCGAATTACATGAGCGAGACCTTCCGTACCCTTCTACAGAATTTACATGTCCAACATCGCACAAGTACCCCATACCACCATCAATCAAATGGACAAGTGGAACGCGTTAACCGCACATTAGAAGAACAAATCGCTATTGCTACTCGTCAACATAGTGATGAATGGGATTACGTTCTTCATCTTGTGGTTCACGCTTGCAACAGTGCGGAAAACGCCTCAACCAAATTTACGCCATTTTTCCTTATCCACGGCTGCGACCCCACAAATATCTTCCACCTAGCGCTTCAGTTACCAACGAAGAAATATGTGGATACAGAAGATTATGTGGGCAATCTTGTCAAAATTCTGAAGGATACGTACCAAAATGTCTATTCGAACTTGATAAAGGCACAGGATCAACAGAAACGTCAATACGATCTGAGAGCAAGGACCCCAAAGACACAATATCAGATAGGAAAGAAAGTTTGGATAAGGAAAGATGCTGGACATAAACTTGCGACACGATTCGAAGGACCTTTTCCAATTATTGCTGTTGATCTACCTAACATTACCATTTTGGACGGCAAGCGCAAAAGGATTACTCATTCGATCGGACGAAAGTACATAAATAAGACCTTTTCAGAGCAAGAGAAGAAGACAGAAGATAAAAGAAGAAGAGAAAGAAAAAGAGAAAAAAACAAAAATTTTTCCCAACAACTATATCCATTTCTTTCTTTGTAATGTTGTAGAAGAAAATTGCTATTCTTTTCATCTGATACGATAAGCATATTTCCACTCTTTTTGTATCATGACAATATTATGGAAATCACAGATTTGTAAAGTTTTTGTATCATTAGTAATGTTAGTAACATTATCCTATAAGATGGAAGCAAGGAGAACTGAGACACACCATGTATCGCTGCTACTCCTCAGGAAGTGAACCAAGATGTACGACCCAACTTTGGCAAGGCATTAATGTATTGGCAAACATTGGCAGATCCACTGGACAATACCAGGACTGTAATGGCCAGACAGTCTCGGTTTAATGGTAAAGTCAATAACCAAAGAAATATCGACGATTATCCCGACGTCTACGGCAAGAAACAACCTAAGCTACTGCTGTCTCCAATTGGAATTCAGCCCCAAGATTGAATGACGGAGCATTTAGAGGCTCCTCGTAATTCCAGACTCCGTTTTTCAAGACATCGCAAGGCATTGTCCACATTCAGGCAGACCCTTTTCCCCTTAGTTAGAAGTAGTTTGATGTATTGGATATGATGACCGGTCTAAAGATAATGGTTGCGCAAGACGACCCGTATGCGGAATATGGACCATGTACAAGGCAAATGGCACTTTATTAGTTAGTTAGGATTTGGAACTCGCGTCAAGACACCGGCCGCGCAACCATTCCATTTGCCTTGGGCGCGAGCCGCATTGGACATGTATACAGTAGTGATGTGTGCACACAAAATGGAAAAGGATTTATTCAATTATGTGAATACGAAGTATCGCCGATCAATTGATGCAGAAGATCCATCAAGAGAAGAAGCCTTTGACAACTCTCGATGCCCCTGAAAGGAACACCAACAAACAAACGCCGATTACCTTTGGAGTCACAATTCTCTAATATTCAGGTTGCGGGACGCAACCTTTCGATCCCTCGTAGATGTAACGTGCCTTGTCGAATATTCCGCGCATGTGCGAACAGCGGACTCTATGTTTACATAACGAGTGAGTAAGCAAACATTGCAACAGCGAAGCGATCGAACATGACGAAAACGAACTAGCAGAACAAGAGAAAGAAATTCATGGAAACTATCGAAGGATAATGGACCCGTTAGGAAGTTTGTGTATTTTCCATTAGGTAAGGTTAACCTGAACCCCATTTTTATTATATGTTTTATGTGACTATGTATGTTTGTATCCATTAGTGAAATATATATAAGAGACCGTAGGAAGCCTTCGGT
Source organism: Cylicocyclus nassatus (assembly GCA_958299035.1). Taxonomy (NCBI): domain Eukaryota; kingdom Metazoa; phylum Nematoda; class Chromadorea; order Rhabditida; family Strongylidae; genus Cylicocyclus; species Cylicocyclus nassatus. The sequence goes on from CATQJL010000316.1 coordinate 67,873,952, forward strand.
GTGCATTCGTACCTTTTCTTATTCTTATTCAATGTAGTTTCTCAACTTCCTTTTCGAACTCTCTTACTCATGTCTTGTAATTTTGCAAGTAGCGACCGCACCTTTATTTATTCATATCGGCCGTCATGATTCACCGCCGCTGGCCGACGGCTCACTATGATCCTTTGTAGTTTAGTTGTCTTAATTTGAAAGGTCACTTGTTTCGTCCTATTGCATGATCATCTCCTTGCTAATAAATAGTTGTTGGGAATTGGTTTTGTTAAGGCCGGCGAACATCGAATATCTCACACACGATATTTTCATCAGTTTTAGCATTAGCTGCTCTGCGAAACTATGCCGAGCCTTACAAGTTCACATAAGTTTGGACCTTTTTAATTTGGACGATTAGAACGGTCAAAAATCCATCATACAGTGAAGAAAGCGAATCAAACCACTGCCTCTCCTCTTTTTTCGAGCCAAAAGTACTATAGTTTTACATGTTGATAGATATCGCGCTCCAATCACATGCGGTTTCTTTTGAACTATGTGGCGAAAGATGCATCACCGGATGGTTGAGGCCACAGATTTGGTTGGCCTAGGAAATTTTCGACAATTCGAGCACTAGAATGGTACTTTACCCAATGGCAGAGCCTTTAATCGACTCGAAATGTTTTCTTTTTGCTTTTTTGTTATACTAGATAATTCAAAATGCGTTTTTTCGCTTTTTAATTGCTATTTTGGTTGAATAAGGGTTTACTACTGATTTTTACGTCAAGAAGGACTTCGTAAATTTTCGCGAACGCATGGGGGACTTCGCTTCCAAATTAGCTCCAAACCAACGCATGCCGGGCCCTGATTGTAGCCATCACAAGAAGAAATTTCTAGCTTGAAGATTGCAGAAAAAACTTTTTTGAAAGCCTCTATTTTGAGAGAGCAAAACTTACTCAAACAAAGTAGAATAAAGCGTGACCCGCTTGCGCAGTCAAGGGCTGTTGAGCAGTGATGCCGAGCTTATTTTAAAGAGTTTTTTGAGGGAGAATATTGGTACTCACTTCTTTTTGGCATCTACATAGATTGATTAAACATCAAAATAGAGCTCTTAGAAGAAGAGGTAAGAAGTACGTGCATTGATTATGAATCAACCTATTAAATCAAAAATTGTTCACTTTATGCCTATTTGTGGTATGTCTGAAAGTCCAAATTATGATGGAATTGCACTAAATAGACATGTTCTTCTGCAAAAATTCTAGGTAGGATGTCCTAATTTCAAGCTTACAAAATTGAACGCAACTTTAACGATTGCCTTAACCGTAAGAAACCGGCGTATAGAATGCCAGCAGCGAGTATTTATTTTGAGACATCGATTTTTCAGTCCAAATATTTTTGAAAAATCTGCTCCGCAGTAATGGGTAAGCGATTTTCATCCCATAAAGTAGTTATGCTTTTGAAAGGGTTTGTTCTTCCGCGCCTGAATTGTGGCCAAGGGAGTGAAGGCAATGAAATTTCGATTTTGAGTTGTGGCTGTGCAAAATGCTGGTGAAATTCTCACAGATGAGGACGGACGCCTAATTGCACTACTGTTAGAAAGTGTCTTTGAATAAATTTTCCCAATAATAAGCAAAATCTAGTCGAAAAAGAAAGTCTGGTGGAAAAAAGCTGGGAAGATAGATCTAGAAAATAGGACATCATTTTTGCAACAGCCTAATATTTTTGAACGCAAAAAATAATCATGCGTTTAGTCGATCTACTAAAAGCTCAAGCTGTATTATATTAAACCGCTTGCTTACAGATAGTGAGAGCCATTTTTACTCAATGGCTCAACATTTGCATGAAATATTTGCCATTTTCAGGTTGCTTGTCATCAATAAGCTTTGATAGGCAAGAAATTATCTTCATAAATTTTTTTCGTATGTTTATTGATTCGTTGTGAAACAATAAAATAATCAACACTTATCATGAAAACGCTGCCACGATAAAAGTGTGATGTAGCTTCGGTCGTTGCAGCCTGAAAACAGTTTGGAAGAATTGTTGTTTGCAAGCAAAAGGTTTTTTCCTGCTCATATGTTGAAGACAGGCGACACAAGAGCAGGTAAAAAAACTACTTCCTGCGCTTGTGATCTGCCTGCTTTTGATCTATACTTTGTTGCAGCAAAATTCCTCTTTGCAATGATAAACGTATGGGAACTCACCACACATATAATGTGTGTTTTAACCGATTAACTTTTTGAAAAAAACTTCTTGAGAGCGCCCTGTCAGATAAGCAATATATTGAATACTGAAATAATAAATGGACACTGATGGTTACCTTCATTTTCTTGCCCGCACTGCCAAACGCTTTCATTGCCTTCGTGGCTGCTTGCTTGAACTTTCGTGTGGTCTTTCCTGCTTTGCTCTTTTCTGTAGTCTCCTTCTTCTTTGATACCTTCTTCTTTGACTGCTTCTTCTCATTTTCTTCCTTTTTCTGCTTCTTCAATGGGATTTCATCCCCCTTGTATTTTATTGCGCCTTTTCTCTCGAGTAGGTTTCTCCTTCTTGGAGCAGGATTTCTTCTACTCTGTTTAGCCAGTACCACAGGTTTAGACGGTTTAGCTGCCTTCTCTTCTACTTCTTCAACTTCTTCGGGTTCATTGACTTCCTAATAGTGACGATTTATTTACTTGTACTTATTTCAGTGCAACTTCCACAGCAGGGCTACTGTAGATTTTTTTCAATTATTTTGTCAGGCTGGATATACAGGCTGAAGGTGATTTCTTTACTTTTCTGTCGCTCTCCCGCAGTTGGGATAATTAGCGATTGCTCTAGCAGAAAAGTGAGAGAAGTCTTATATTGACTTTCCAGGATCTTGATCCAAATGATAAAGGTTCATACTAACCTCATCTAGTTCCTCCTCCTCCGCAGGTTCTTCTTGTACCTAAATTGCATATAGATTTTTCAAATTTCTATCTAAATATTAATGCTTTGCGAATGTACTTTGCTAACTAACTCACCTCCTCCTCTTCTTCCTCTGCAGGAAGTTCTTCAGCGTTAAGCCCCTGAATGTAATTTACCTATCTTTCTTTAGATTCTTCAGAAGCACAGCCAGTCAAAATCATTTTGTCACCGTTCGTACTTACTGCCTCAGATGATACTTCCTCCTCTGCTTCGGGTTCCGAAGTTTCCTTTGCTGTGTCGACTTCCTCAAGTTCACTCTCCTCAGCCGTGGTTTCTTCAACTAACTCCTCCTCAGTGTGTTCATCCTCTGTCTAAAGTTAACTGAACTGGCCGACTAATTTTGAATCGAAGTTTTTGGCAGCTATTCAAGCTCGTGTAATCATATATCTAAACGTGTTTCAAGCATTATTTGTGAGAATCAGCTTACCGGAACCTCAACATGGGCACCACTAGCATGAAGATCCTCTTCTTGATCCTAAACGCAAATATCCCACTTTCGATCGAAAATTGGGATTGGCAAAATTATGATGGCATCGATTAATAACTTACCGGTGTCTCCTCCTTTTGTGAAATTCAAAAGCAGATAAAATCAATGTTTTAGCGCTTATCCTTTTCAAAATTCTACTTTTTGTAATACAAAGCTTCAAAACCTTTTATACTTGATTGCAAGTAAGTCTTTCAAATTCTAGGATTCTGAGCGCGCAATTTTGTCAATTAAAGATGTCATCATGCCATAAAATCCGATCCCACCTCGATTACGTCAGAATAGAGTTCCACGGCTGAAAAAGCAAAATGGGCACTTTTTATCTAAAAAAGAGAATGGTTGGTTTGAACATACGTGCAGGTTTAGCATGAACAGTTGCTAAGAGTAGCAATGCCTAAAAATGGTTGAACTTGAAGAAGAGTGGTGAAAGAAATTTGCCACAAACCGTTCCATAAATCAGGATTCTGAACATTTTTTTAGAATAAGTGATTTGAATATCGCTGATTCTGCCCATTTTTATAATACAAGCGTAGGTCATCTAGCTGGATCAACACAGACAATTATTATATGCCTAAAACAAAGTGTTATCTGATAGGACAACTAAGAAAACTGTGCACTCTTTGAGCTATGAGATCACTTGGGTTATTCATCTGTTTCTATTTGTACAAACCGTTTTATTCACTAATAAATTTATACAAGAAATTACGCTGAGGAAAAAAGTCATGCAGTCGCTATTCAGATTTAATTTCGAGCTAATAAAGACTTTTTTTGCACTCTAATCCACTCGTCCGCCCTAATACTAACCAAAATTCAAGCTTTTTTCGAATAACATTGCCTTGGAAAACCGAAATATTCCAAGGATAGGATCTTGCTGAAGAGATTGAGCACACCATGGTAAAGAAATGAAAAACGGCACAAAATAATCAGCCAAAGTAGAGCACACGTGTAATTTTAATTGTAATTATGATTTTAGAATTGTAATGGCGATAACCAATCAGGAAAGACGTTTGTACTAATCTGAAGGCCTCGGACACTTTTTAAACAATTACTTATCAGTCTCAGGCCTCCTCGCATATATGTTGAGGTATAGTCAACTTTCTGAATCTCCAAAATTTCAGTGTTTCAGAAATTGACGTCAAATCTGTTATAACGAACTAACATCAAATGTATAGTGCAAGTACCAGAAATCATTTTCACTAAACACGGGTCCTGCTTGCGTCAAAATCTATTCATTTGACTATCCTCTACCCCTCAATATTCAGATCTATAACCCTCTATAATATGCAGTTCTAGTAAGTGTTATATGGATAAAGATAATATAGTGGTCTTTTACAGTTATAATGAACTACACTGCCAAACTATTTCAGGCGATTCTAGTCTAGAGTAAGGAAGTAAGGACATGTTGTGTTTTACTCCATTTCAGAAAACAGCACGAAGTATTTTTTTTCTAGACACCGTAGCCGTCAAGACACCATCAGCAGGCGTTGCAGTTTCATATAGGACTACTCCGTCTGTGGAGGCACCTTCGTGAAAGGTGCGTTGCAAAAATACTAGATTTTGCCTTTTTGCCTATAGCCGATAGTCTGATACAAAGATCTTTTCGAGGACTATCATCCATGACGAAGGACGGATCGTGTGCGACAAAATCGGTTATCGCGATAAAGTATTTAGAGAAAGCCTAGGCACATAACCAGAAATGAACAGCCATTTTAAGGAAGTGATGGTTTTCTGTGGGACCTTACCGTACTCAAAGCAGCGCCAAGATGGCGCAAATCACAAGGAATTATGGCCCTTAAAAAAGTGAGTTCTTCATACTACTCCCCTTTCCTCTCCCTTATCAACTGTAGTTTCTCGTCTCTCAAAGCTTTTCAAAAATGATAGTGTACCAATATAGTCGTCCTCCCCTAGTAGACACTTGGTGGACGAACTTGAATTTGAACTAGAGCAAGCCGGTTGCGGCAGACCGCGGCACCTCACTTCAATCTCAAACAAATTCTTTTGTGTTTTCGCGACGTTTCAACCTAATTTTTGAATGCTGACAGTTTTCTTAATTCGTATTGAAACTGCTGCTTTAGCGATGGATCCTGCTGCTATGCTCGTTTCTTTGACTACGATTCCAGGTTGAGCTTAGAAAAACGACTGAGTTCAAAAACTGGTGGAATTCTTCTCAATAGGTCTTGAAGTGTCGCTTCATTGAACACTTCACGTCAAAAATTCTCCACGTGCCTTGGTTTTCAATATTTCCTGGAAACAGAGTTAAAAACCAGTATAGTAGTACGAAACATCGCTAAGTAACAAAAAACCCTTGAATGCTGATTATAATCGTCATTTTAAAAAATCACAATTCGACGACAATGAATTACAAAAGAGAAGTGTTTGAAATGCATTCGACGGCGTCGCACTCTGCAGCAGCTTGCGCTCTTGTTCAAATCCGGATTCGTCCACTAGGTGTCTAGTGGGGGGAGTACTACTGTAATAGCTCAAAACGCCTTTGTGAGTTTTTATGATTCTTCTGAATCTGAAACCAAGTGACTAGATGCTCTTTGAAACACACTCTATCACAAATAGCTTCAAAGTGGATATAATTGGTTGCTGAACAAAAAAAAGTTACTTACCTTTTTCAAGGTTGCTCTTTTTAATTTGCTTAAACCTCAAAAATGCTCATATGTTGTATAAATCGTCACCAGAGCATTCGAGCTTCATAGTTCAGCCATCCATCTCTATTTCATACTCGACACCGCTCCACCTCATGTCAGGAGATTTAAAAGGATTTCCCCGAGGACTTTGGGAGAACACTCTCAATGTCAACTCAGGAAGTTAATCCAAAGCCCTCGGAAACTTCTGCAAGTGAGTCTTCGAGAAGTCTCTGATGGGATTCCGAGGACTTCATTTGCAGTACTTCGCGTTGACTTTAGATGGAACTTTGTTTTGACGTACTCATGATGTTAGGTCGTTCCATAAGTTCCTAGAGTTTTCATAAACCAACAAAATCCTCAATTTTCAATAAAAATCAGCCAATAATGTATTCTTCAACGTAGCGCACGACCTTTCTGCTTTTTAACCTCAATTTGCCAAACGGCAGCGCGCCGGGTCCCAAGAAAGTCATCTAACCAGCGCCCAAATTACTCACTAAAATTGAAACATCTTTATAAGGTTTGCCAGAGAGCAGAACAAATGATATTCTGATAGATCGAGGTTTAAGGAGTATTTTATTAGTATAAAGGAGTAAGGACTGAAGTACCTCCTAGTCATTTCTTGCAGGACAGTTTTGAAGACGTTTGGCCAGATTTCGTCAGCAGAAAAATTCACTGAATCTGTCTTTTTGGCTTTTTCTGCGGTATGACCTCGTGTTGCAATTGGCTTGTATACGGCATGGTCGACCGTCTTCTTCTTGTCCAGCAATTTTTAGTGCAGGACGTCCTGCCCGTCCCCCGAAAAGTCTTGTTCAGGGACACCCTGCTCAGCCCTTCGTCTTTTGTAGTAATCCAAAAATTTTTCTTCTCATAGTGATTGGCGAGCGCCATGTTCCATAATAGGCAAGAATATGTGCAAAAACGCTTCTTTTTAGGAGAAAAAAATGCGCGAATGCCGAAATTGCACGTTTTTGCCCTTTAAGATTTCCATACTTTAAAGCCAAGAGATTTGAGTAGATCAGCTTTCCACTCGAGTTAGCGGGTACATATTGAAGAGCATAATTAGCCCTTTTTAATGATGGATGCATTTTGCCACATATCAGCCGCTCCCCAAAGAAGTGCGGACAACGAAAACCCTACGAATTTATGGAACGACCCAATAATAATTTTTTCTATCTCTCTAAAGTTGGATCCTTTGTTTCAGTTGACGCAAGTGAGCTCAGAGTAGGGGGTAAGAACGTCCTTTTGCTCTGTCGTTGCTTGTCGTTTCAGGACCAGTTGTCCGCGAAGGCGGTCCAAACTGGCGGCTTTCGTTCCCATACCCGTGAGCTCACACAATATTGCTCGTAATTTTGAAAAAAGACGCAAAGTCGCTCGACTTATGTGACATCACCGCAGCGTGGCCATTCCTAGCTTCAAAGTGGACGAATTCTTAATCCGATGGCGCCATTCGACTCAGCTCGGCGCGGCGCATCTTCTGATTTGTTGAAGAGACTGTTTGGATACAATAGGAAGCCAGATTCCACGAATCGTTTCAGACTTTTGCTTACGGTAGGTTGTTTAGTGTACTTATTCATTGCACCGCTAAGCAACCTGTCGTAAGCGAAAATTTGAAACGATTCATGGGATCCGGCCTCCTGTGTCCAAACAGACACTTTTGTGTATTAGGGTCGATAGTAAACTTGTCCAAATACGCAGCTCAAACTGAGAGGTAACTCAGAGTTAACTCTGTTAACGCGTACCTTTCAGGGCCATTAACACCTGCATAAAAAACCAATATGGAGAAAGGGTGTTACGGCTGGACACTTCGCAAGAGTAGTTTATACAAGTATGAGACACAGCGTAACTCATTCCGCGCGAGACGCTACGCGGCGAAACGCGCAGCTCAGCTGCGAGCTAACTCTGAGTTTGGTGCGCGTTTCAGGCTCCCGCATAACTCGGAGTTAACTCTGAGTTTGGTTAGAGAAAGAGAAATAGTGTGCCGATGAAGAGGTACAACTAAAAGTCCTTCGGGGTACGTTTTGCTCCGAGTTTCAGCAAGCATGAAGAGGGTATCGTTGTGTACCGCTGAACAGCAAATGTTGAAATTTTGTGGAATGTCGGCCCTGAGGATTATTCGACGTGCTGATTAATACGATATACATCTTTCGCCATTCGCCCACATCGCACAATTACGATAGGAATACGGTAGTTCGGCGAAATTCACACAATTGTCCGAAATTTGGTAAAGTACGTTTTTGGTACGCATCACGAATATGATGTTCATTTTTCGCACAGGACCACAAAGCGGGGTTACAGTAGTCTCACTGTAGCTGAGCGTATATCACAAAAGTGTTCGAAACTTGATGAGGTGAAGTAATTTGACACGATGATCAAGAATACGATGTTCATTTTTCGGCATTCGCTCACATAGGGAGGTTACGGTAATGATACGGTAGTTGGGCGAAATTCACGAAAATCACGAATTTTGTCGAAACTTGGTGCATTAGGGTTATTTGGCACTCTGATCACGAATATGGCATTTATCTATGACTGCGCGTCCGTTTGACGAGGTTGCGGTAGGGTTACGTTAATTGGACAAAGATCACTAAATTGAGTGAAAATTGGTATTGTGGGGTTAATTGGCACGCTGATCACGACTGTGATGTTCATTTTTCGCCATCCACCCACATAGCGAGGATACGAAAAGGCGGTAGTTGGGCGGAAATCACGAATTTTGTCGAAACTTGGTACAGTGGAGTTATTTGGCACGCTGGCCACGAATACTACAGTAATTTTAACGCTACAGGGCCACAGGGCGGGATTACGGTAGGCTTACTGTGGACAGGAAAATATCGCGGAATCAATTGAAATTTGGTCTGAGGGGTTACGATACCAACACTGCCGCTTTGAAATCCTGCGAAATAAACGCGTTGCCGCGCCGGATGTGCCGCATTGCGATAGCTTGCTTGAACTTCAACAAGCTGAACTCTAGCATGGATATTTGAAATCAGTCCACTCTGGACAATCTGAAAGTGTTTTCAAAAATTCCAAAATCTCGCTTACAAGGATCTTTTTTTGGGACCATCGGCGGTATAAACGCGTTTCCTTTCATTTCCGCGTTCATATCGCCGCACCACCATAACCGTCTTCAACCCAAACGTAACTCTAGCTTAAATAAATGGAATCAACGTCTCTTAAACTACCTGAAAACGCATTCAAAAACATCAAAATCTTGCTTTTATGCTTTTTTGGCTTTGCGCCAGCGGCCATCTAAACGCAATGTCGCTCTGAAAGTGCCGCATTAGTGTAACTCCGCTCAAATTTTTTCGATTCAAATTTTGATCAAATATTTAAAATCAGCATCTCTTTATTCACTCGTGAGTCTGCTCAAACATTGCAGGATCTTTTGTCTTGGTACTTTTTTACGTTATCGAGCGAAATAGGCGACGATATTATCGCCATGTCGCGTCGGAAAAGCCGAATTGGTGTAACTTTCCTCATGCTTTCCCTATAGAATTCCAATTTTGGTATTGAGAAGCGATATCCAAGCAATCCAAGCATATGCACAAAGTCTGGAAAACCCCAATTTTTTCCAGATTTTTTTGGTCCCTCGTAGTGCCCTGATTAATTAGGCTGGCTCTGATCATAGCTGCAGTGACCTCATTGTATCGATTTATTATCAAAATCCTGTTTTATGATGACACATAAAAATGAAATTAAAAGTTAGATTTTATAGTGTCTGCACAATTTTCTAGAAACTACCGCTTTTAATGATTTTTCATTTTGAAAAATCAAATTAGAAGCAATTTTGAAGAAGCCGGTGTATTTTAAACAGTTGTTTTGGGATGCTTTGTCAACAATTTCATTTTATTGACTATGATGCAACTTATTTGGATGTTCAAGGAAGAAGAGTGTACAAGAAGAGTGAACCAGAGAATTTAGTAATCAGTATAGATTTCCGCCTTTTTTCCAAAAACTACTGGAACAGATCATTTGTTAATATCAAGTAACTCAGCAGGATTTATACCATGAACATTGAAGAATTTTTTGTTTGATGATCCATCTTTCACATCTAACATAGATCATTTGGTTTATGCGGGAGAATATGGTCCCGTGTTTTGTTATCTTGTAAATCTAAGTTAAATAGCTTGGTGCCACTGCCAACATGCATTGTTTAATCATGCAGTAATTCTTTAATCGAGTCGATGCAGGTGCACTTGCACACAGCTGACACTGGCATGTCCAAAGGTGCAAAGTTATCTAACAAATGTCATCCACATATCGACTGATTCGAGGAATCACGGTCACCCGAGGTGGAAATTTTAAGACTGTTTATGAGTGACCTCATGAGATCATCGTGTACTCACACGAAAATTGTTCAAATTTTGGATATTCATGTGAAATACTCGAAAGGTTCCAGATTCCCAACATCGCTGGATATAATTGAGACTCAACACTTCACGGTCAAAAGTTTTCGAATTTTACTGGGATTATTAAACTAAGTCGCTCAGAGCATAGGATCATAGAACCTCTATGACAAAGATGTCAGACACTATTTTTTTAGTTGTCTTGCCCCGAATATAGTTTTTTGATTTTCTAAGTACTGAACAGCTGGATGTCTTTGCAAAAACTGCTAATAGGATGCCCTAGCCCTACGCTTACGGAACTGAGCAAAGCTCCGGCGATTGACTTTTTCGGAAGAAAACTATGGGTCATGAAATGACCGCAACAGCTACCCATGTTTAGGCGCCAATATCTCGGTCTGGATAACTTTAAAGAATACAATCAAGTATGCATAATGTAGACAATTTCTATTGCATACAATAGCTGAATTTTCGAAGAAATGCCATTGATACGCGCTTGAATTCTGCCCAGAAAAGTGGACAGAGTTCAAGCGAAATTGCAATAAAATTCTGAATTTGGATGCGGTTATTTAAAGCTCAGTAACTTTATAACAGATGAGCATGGAAGCCTCTTTCAAACATCATTAGATAGAGCATGAAAACAGCTTCTCGAAAGTACACTACATCTATTTAAAGGAAGAAGTCTTGATGGAAAAAACTTGCCCTGAAAAAAAGTTTGGGAAATTGGCCATTATTTTTGCATCAACCTAATATGATCAACCTTTACTAGATTTCATGGATCTGATTTTACCCGTGAGATGTCCTCAAATTCTATTGTCGTAATCATGCTAAATGATATGATTTGTTAGTTGTCTAGCTTTCACATGATTTTCGCACACTTGTCCAAGAAATGAAAATTCCATGTACGAGAAAATTTGAGTCAAGACATCGCTCGCAATCAATTCCCATTCGGGCACCAATTCCAAAACATGTTGTCAGTTTTCTTTGAGCTAATATTTGATAAATGATTTGCTCCATTGATATTCGAAAAAAGCGGAAATTGATACTGTTACTAAATCTCTGGTTCACGTTACTTCGAGTCGCGAATTGCCTGTGTCCAGATGTGGTGCGAGCGCCCCAGTTGAGCTTCTTAGCCATATTAAAGAAAAAAGCAAATGCGACATGTGGTGTATAAATAAACTGAAATCGCTCAATTGCAGAATTTAATGGTTGTTTTGCACTTTTCTACCAGTCTATACTCTGTCTTGAAAACCAGATGTTCCGAGATGACTATCTCGTGTAGCAGATACCATTTCGTATGCAGAAGAAGTATTAACCCCATAAGTGGCTGGTGGTTTGCATTGCGGTCTTGACAAAGAGGAGCATGCGTTCATTTCAGTTACATGTATCTTGGAGAAGTTTACATATAATAGACAGTATAATAGACATTTCAGTTTTTATGATTTGTTTAAAGCAGTCATTGGACTAAACTGGTAGCAACCCATTCAGCGTTAGGGGCATAGCTTGGAAATGTATAAGTCGCTGAACTCCGTACGTCGCGTTTGCGAAATGATCTATCCTTGGAAATCCAAATAAAGCTGCATCATAGTTAATAAAAAGAAGATAGACAAAGCATCCCAATGCTAATTTTACAAGCAAGAAAACAACTTTTTAAATTACACCGGTTTTTCTGTTCCAGTAGTTTTTGGAAAAAAGGCGGATGTACTGATTACTAAATTCTCTGGTTCACTTTTCTTATACACTCTTGTTCCTTGAACATCCAAATAAGCTACATCATAGTTGATAAAATGAAATTGTTGACAAAGCATCCCAAAACAACTGTTTAAATTACATCGGTCTCTTCAAAATTGCTTCTATTTTGATTTTTATTTTTGCTGTAGCTAAGCCAAGATGGTATGATCTTTTTATTGATGGCTGACGTTTCGGCGTCCTCGCCTTCGTCGGAGCCTGGAAATCAAAGACCATTTGGTGACATACCCCCTCAGACGCCGCATCTGACCACAGCGATCAATTCAAGAGATCAAATGAGATCAAAAGCAGTATGTGAGGAAAGATTTTAGCTTCTATTTTGATTTTTTTAAAATGGAAGATCATTAAAAGCGGTAATTGGTTCTAGAAAATTGTGCAGACACTACAAAATCTAACTTTTAACTTCATTTGGAAATCGCTTGTTTCAAATACCAAAATTGGAATTCGATAGGGAAAGCATGAAGAAAGTTACACCAATTCGGATTTTCCGACGCGACATGGCGATAATATCGTCGCCTATTTCGCTCGATAATGTAAAAAAGTACCAAGACAAAAGATCCTGCAACGTTTGAGCAGACTCACGAGTGAATAAAGAGACGCTGATTTCAAATATTTGATCAAAATTTTAATTGAAAAAATTTGAGCGGAGTTACACTAATGCGGCACTTTCAGCGCGACATTGCGTTTGGATGGCCGCTGGCGCAAAGCCAAAAAAGCGTGAAAGCAAGATTTTGATGTTTTCGAATGCGTTTTCAGGTAGTTTAGGAGACGCTGATTCCAATTGTTCAAGCTAGAGTTATGTTTGGGTTGACGACAGTTATGGTGGTGCGGCGATATGAACGCGAAAATGCGTTTATACCGCCGATGGTCCTAAAAAAGATCTTTGTAAGCGCGTGAAAACACTTTCAGGTTGTCTAGAGTGGGCTGATTTCAAATATCCATGGTAGAGTTCAGCTTGTTGAAGTTCAAGCAAGCTATCGCAATGCGGCACATCCGGCGCGGCAACGCGTTTATTTCGCAGATTCCAAAGCGGCAGTGTTGGTACTGTATTCGTTATGCCTGTTGCGAATATGATATTCATTTTTCACTAGGGAGGGATAGAGCGGTTACGGTAAGAATATGGTAGTGTGAAGAAGCTCACATAATAGATTCAAATTTGGCTCAATGGCGTTATGCGATGTGCTGACCACGACCATATCGCCCATTTTTCACTGCATTATTTTATAATCTCAGATAACCGCCGGGGGCAGGCGGCCATGCGAATTTTCAGCAAGCGCGCACCGGAAAAATAGTTCGTTGATTTTTTGCCACCCGCTTGCAGAAATTTGGAAGAAAGTTGGCGAAATTAAAGACGAATGCTTGAAGAACAATCGCGGTTTCTTTATGGACTACTCAGATAATCGCCGGGGGCAGGCGGCCATGCGATTTATGGGCGGGCGGGCACCGGAAAAATAGTTCGCTGATTTCTTGCGGTCCGCTTGCAGATATTTGGAAGAATTTTGAAGAAATTTTAGACGAATGCTTGGAGAACAACCGCGGTTTCCTTATAGATTAGTTGCGGCGCAGTGGCCGCATTCTCGCGGATTTTCCGCGAGAATATGCAAAATTTTTGAGGGCCGCACGGTCTTTTTTGGAGGACCGCGCAGCCCCCAGGTACTTTCCGCTGAGAGAAAGTACCTCAAACTTGAGTAATTAAACCATCGATGGCACCTCTGCTATGTAGAGTCTCACTTTTATTCGGCGTACGCCCGAAACTGCTTAGAAACCGTCCGAGCGCCAGCTGAAAATTTGACTAGCGCTCGCTGAAGGAGATTATTTGACGAGCGCCTGCAGAAAATTCTGTGTTGCTGCCCGCTGGCAGAACATTAAACAATAAAGGAAGTACCGCTTGCTGAAGGTTTGGCCACGCCCCAAAATTCTGCTGACCGCTTGCAGAAAAGCGCGAGTTTGCGGACCGCCTGCCCCCGACGATTATCTGAGTAGCTGCGGCGCAGTGGCCGCATTCTCGCGGACTTTCCGCGAGAATATGCAAAAATTTCGGGGGCCGCGCGGTCCTTTGTGGAGGACCGCGCAATCCCCAGGTACTTTCCGCTGAGAGAAAGTACCTCAAACTTGAGTAATTAAACCAACGGTGACACTGACACCTCTGCCACACAGATTCTTACCTGTGCTCGACGTATGCCCGAAACTGAGTAAAAAGAGTCCGAGCGCCTGCTGAAAGTTCGGCCAGCATTTGCAGAAAGAGATTATTTGACGAGCGCCTGCAGAAAATTCTGTGTTGCTGGCCGCTGGCAGAACATTAGACAGTAAAGGAAGTACCGCTCGCTGAAGGTTTGGCCACGCCCCAAAATCCTGCTGACCGCTTGCAGAAAAGCGCGAGTTTGCGGACCGCCTGCCCCCGACGATTATCTGAGTAGCTGCGGCGCAGTGGCCGCATTCTCGCGGACTTTCCGCGAGAATATGCAAAAATTTTGGGGGCCGCGCGGTCCTTTGTGGAGGACCGCGCAATCCCCAGGTACTTTCCGCTGAGAGAAAGTACCTCAAACTTGAGTAATTAAACCAACGGTGACACTGACACCTCTGCCACACAGATTCTTACCTGTGCTCGACGTATGCCCGCAACTGAGTAAAAAGAGTCCGAGCGCCTGCTGAAAGTTCGGCCAGCATTTGCAGAAAGAGATTATTTGACGAGCGCCTGCAGAAAATTCTGTGTTGCTGGCCGCTGGCAGAACATTAGACAGTAAAAGAAGTACCGCTCGCTGAAGGTTTGGCCACGCCCCAAAATCCTGCTGACCGCTTGCAGAAGCGCGAGTTTGCGGACCGCCTGCCCCCGGCGATTATCTGAGATGGAGCTACGGTAGACTTGCCAAAATCATAGAGTTCAGTAAAACTTGGCTTGGTGGGGTAATTCTGCACGTTGCTCACGAATATCATAGCCGCAAAGAATTACCTTTCATGGGAAGGATATAGTCACGATCGATTTACAATAAATGGATCAAGATACCAAACTTGCTTAGAACTTTGTCTAGGCGAGTTGCTCATCTGTATACTCTTGAATATGTACTGTTTCTTCCCCACTGCTCAGACAATCGCTGGGGGCAGGTGGGCACCGGAAAAATAGATTGCTGATTTCTCGCACTCCGCTCGCGGATTTTTTGCAAAGCAATCAGGACTTTTCGGAAGACCGCTTGCTGAGTCAGCGGATTTTTGAGAGACCGCCTGTTGAATTTTTTTCGCTCTTATCTTTTGCAGATATATTGCTGAATCTCTGAGGAATCGAGAACCCAGCAAGCGGTCTTTCGAAAAGTCCTGATTGCTTTCCAAAAATCCGCGAGCGGGGTGCGAGAGATCACCAATCTATTTTTCCGGTGCCCGCCTGCCCCCGGCGATTGTCTGAGTGCAGGAGCGCGATGGGATTACAATAGGTGTGGTAGACTAAACTGGCCTGAAAGTCCGCCAGTAGATTCATTTGGCAAGGCAATCAATGTGTGTCCGTTTTCAATGAGGATTATGTAAGATACGGTGGGAATATAAGGAAGAAGGGCGAAAATTTGTAGCAAAAAAGTATAATACCAGTTTTTTTTATTTTTGCTTCTTAAAGTTTTTGTTGCCATGTTAAAAGAAATAACCTCGAGAAGTTGTCTGGAAAATGTTATATTACTCAAAGCTCAATCGAAATTCGAATGACACTCGACTTTCAAATAAGCTCTAGAATTTTATTTTTATTCAAAAGTCGATTTTCCTAACTCATGGTAAGATATTTCAAAGTGGCAAAATTTAGATGCGGTTCATTCGAAATTTGAAAATTAGATATTATTAATACTAGGGGTTTTCAAATTTTAACAATATTGGCATATCAAGATAATGGGAGAGTGGAGGGGCGAATTGTTCGATTACGGTCTATGTCTATGTTTCACCCCGCTAACACTTTGAGAAGCAGTAATACCTTATTGCCAAGCACCTCACAGGCAAGTATGCCTCTCGACCTGTCTTGACATGTGAGATCCTGAACACGGGGATTCATTACCACAGCGGCATTTCACAAATATGGCTCCATGGTGTAGTGTGCTGGTATTTGGCTCGGCGCGACGAGAAGCTACAGTTCAAGCCTCGGCTCTAACAAAGTGTTTTGCAATGAAGCGTATGGCGGCTCCGCAACAACTATGGCGGCTCCGCACTATGGTAGCAGTACGAAACTCCGAGTTCCAGGAACACTCGGAGTAAACTCTGAGTTTGGTACGGTAGACAGTATGGTAGACATACGATACCACTTTGTTATTTTCAAAAATTGTTTATATGAGCAACAATACATGTTGATAATCTCATAACACATGTCAGTACGATACAATGCAACTTGGTAAATCATAATGTATACTAAAAAAATCGTCTCATCAAGCTGAAGTCAAATCTTTTTGCAGATTCCAAATAAACTTGTTTTAGAATGTGATTAGATGTTATAACCAGGGTAAAGCGGGGGTGCGGTACGCCACACCTGGGGGGTCGTATTGGAAGGTCAGGGAGCATTATTGAGGCTGTACTGAGTAAGCATTAACATAATATTCGAAACAATGTCAGATAGGCCCATTATGCCAAACACTAGCACACTGATGGTAAGCCTACCATTATACAGAAATTAAGCATGATAAGAAAGCTCTAAAAGCATGAGAGCATCATTTTCGTATTTAGCATGTCAAAGAACCCCTATGGGCCAAGTTTCAGCGAATTCTGAGGTTTCCAAGTATTGGGTCACCCAAGTGAAGTGGTCATTTTCGAACACAATCAACTTTGTTTCTAAAGTGAATTAGCTATCCGTTTTTGCACTCAAGACAAAGCACTACTCCTTCTTTGTCCATCTCAGAAATCCCGCTTCAAAAGACCTCCAAACTGTGGAATTAGAAGCCAACCAAAATCTCATTTTTCCCATTCTTCGCTTTCAGCTGTGCTTTCACCAAATATTACTCAGAGCTAAGAAGACGAATCAGGCTCAAAACATTCCTATGGAATCTACGAGGTTTAAGCTATCGATTCATATAAATAGTGTTTACTAAAAATGTCTTTTTCATATAGTTAATGGGGTGCGCCCCTCCCCTCAAAAGCTGCGGCTGCCGCAGCTTCTAAAGGGGGGTGCCGCACCCCATTAACTTACCTTCAAAACGTTCAAACAGCTGCCTTTTTCATATCATCCTATAGATTCATTCTTCCTCTCTCCGTAGTAGCTGTTTCCCCTCGAACCTTTTTCTTTAGAAGGAAATACATATGGTTTTTGCGAAGCATATGCTGGGAAGTGTGGCCAAAAAATATTGGGTTACGGTAGTGCTCGAGAGATTGTCAAAACACAGAGGCGCGAGATACGCGCTTTGAGTCCCACTCTCGTTATGGGCTGTGATGTATTTTCCAATCAGAAAGTGCATCGTCTGCAAATGTACCATATTACCACATTTTTAGCTTATTCGGTCTCATCTCGTTTCTTATCGCTTTCATAAAGAGTGCTTTAAGCCTTGGGCAGAGTTCAGGAGATTTCATCTCCTCGCGTTTCCCCGACGAAACAACATACGAGTCCATTGCATGTTGATCGACTGTCGACTCGTGACTGTTGGCTTGTAGGGAGAACTGCGATTCGATGAAATTGCGTGAACTCTGCCCATAGGCACCTGTTAGACCTTCATCCAAAGCGCCCAAAAGCATCCAAGTCCTTGATTACTCCTTACATCTCTTCTCCTCACAGTCTTGCGCTAGACTAAAAGCGCCAGGTTAGCGCGGAGCGAGGAAAGGTGGAAATATGTGAAGAGAGATCAGAAAAATTGAGCGCTTTTGGGCGCTTTCAAACGAGGTCTGACAGTGCCTTAATACCAACAGAGACATTCTGCTCACTATAGTGTCTTTCAACCTAGATATGGGATGCAAACGGATTGCGGGTGGATTCACAGGCAGAGCACAAGGCGTGGTCCAGTTTACGGTTTCCAGGTATCTTTTTTACAACTTTCGCTTCAATACGGCAGCGTTGAACGATTTCCATTTAGTGGCGACATTTTGGCGCCGAGTACAAAGGCCCAGACGCGGACTATGAGAGCCAGGTGTTGATCAATTAGCGGACGTCATCCACGAAATTCAGACGAATCCAGACAGCCGCCGGATTATCATGAGCACCTGGAATACTTGTGGCAAGTCGTGTTGCTGTTTTCTCAAGCAAGTGAGTTTTTGTTTTGAATTCACAGATTTGAAGCTAACGGCTTTGCCACCTTGGGTGTTTGAATTTTCTTCTTTTTTTACATTTGCACCATGTTTTGCTTACTTTTCGAGTTCCTTTTGTAATTACTTTTTCTTCTAACTTTTATTTGGAAGGGTCTGGGGGAAGGTCTGTTTGGGAACGACCATAGGTTGCCGGCAATTGTGTCAAAGGTTGCCGTGGTTGCTGAGGATGCCGGCGTTGCTGAGGTTGCAAGCGTTGCCGGTTGTCCTAGAACCTCATGATAGCCTCACATTTCTCACGCTCTCTAGGCTGTCTCTGACCCCGGCAACCTCGACAACCCGCCAACATCTGCAGTCTCGGACACAGTTGCCGGGAACCTATAGCCGTTTCCTTCGCTTGATATCCTGGAGCAGATAGCTTTCTATAGGACGGTGCAATTCCGCAAGCCATCAAAAAGTTTAACGCTCTCTCACGTTCTTGACTTATTCTCTTATTTTTCCATTCCAAATGTAGCCAGTTCTACTGTATGGCAAACTGTGAACATATAGTTACAGACTTCGACATGGCAATGGTAAATGGTGAACAGCACATCGGCGATAACAAAGAGAATCATGTAGATCACTTTGAAGTACCGATAGAGAAAAATGAGGTTGGTTACTTTTGGTCGTTTTTTTTTGTTCTACAAGTCGCTTAAAATGCTAATTTGAGTGCCTTTGTGTTTGATGATGAAGAGTTGCGTCTGTAGTCGTGACTTTGAGTCATGATATCGTAGCTCACTGCACCAGAACGCGTTGCTTCGCGCGTTTCTTCGCACCTGCGCTTTCGTGTGATAGCGAGAGTCCGACTGCGGAGCGCTTTTGGAATAAAGTTGAAGTAAACCTTTACTTGAAAGAGTTCGGGCAGGGGTGAGGGGGGGGGGTCGTGCCGGGATCTGGCCCAAGGGGGGGAGGTCGTATCCGATGGTCGTGTGCCACACCCCCCCCCCCCCCCGCTTCCTGGTTATAACTAAATCCCGCAAATTGAATTCCGCAATTTTGGCTGGATTCCACCGCTACAGCTGTATAGTTCTCTATCCGAAATTCTAACAAATGAAAACAATAAAATGCGCTTACTATTAGGTTGGTGCAAAAAAATCTCCGTTTTGCAGAGTTTTGATTTGAAAAGCTATAAGTTGTTCTTAACTATATTTTTGAATATAGTCAAGATTATCAGAATAGTCATCCTAACTTAGCGCGCACCTGCCTATACTGATATTTCAAGCAGGAAGAAAACCATGCGTCCAACCGAAAGTTTTTCTTTTGCGAATCTCGTTTTTGAGAGGTTACAACTCGCTTCGATTTCCGTCCCTATAGCTTCTCAGTGCAAAATCTTTGTCGCAAAAAAATTTTGATGGAAAAATCTATCCGGAAAATAAACTTAGGAAAAAGGACATCATTTTTGCACCAGCCTGATATTTTTGACGCAGAATATAAACCTGTGCCTAGTCCCTCCTAAAAGCTCAAGCTGTATATTAGCCGCTTGCTTTAAATAGTGAGAGCCATTTTTTAGTCAACGGATCAACATTTGCATGAAATATTTGCCATTTTCAGGATGCGTGTCATCAACAAGCTTTGATAAGTAAGAAATTATCCTCACAAATTATGTTTTTCTTGTGTTTATAGATTCGTTGTGAAACAATAAAATAATCAACATTTATTATGAAAACGCTGCCATGATAAAAGTGAAGTGTAGCTTCGGTTGTTGCAGCCTGAAAACGTTGCGACTGATTTGTTGCTTAAGAACATAACAAAATTTTCTGCGCTTGTGCTGCTTTTGAATCTATACTTTGTTAGAGCAAAATCCTTCTTTGCAAGTAGTTACAATGCCATGATAGGCGTAAGGGAACTCACCACACATATCATGTGTGTTTTAATCTTTCTTCCTCTTGAAAAGGTTCTGCAATAAGCAATATATGGATACTGAGGTGATAAATGCACAAAATGGATCACCTTTAGTTTGTTGACCCCTTTGCTAAGCGCTTTCTTTGTCTTCGTGGCTGCATTTTTGAACACCTTTTTGACCCTCTGCTTTTTGCCTGCCATCTTTTCTTTTTTCTCTCTTTTCTTTTGCTCTTTAGGCTTCTGCTTTTCTTGGCTCCTCTTTATATTCTTCTTGTCTTTTACAGTTAGATTCTCCTTCCTGTCTTTTCTTGCGTTCTTTTTCGTGGGCGACTTTGTCTTGCTTGGAGCAAGACTTTTTCCCTTTTTCGGTGACACAGCTTTTGGTGCTGGGACTGGCTCTTCTTCAACTTCTTCGGTTTCAGGCTCTTCCTAAATAGTGACAACTTGACTTGCACACAATATTGGTGCAACTTAAAAAGAAGGCTTCTTCTACTTGTAAAATCTGTTTCTTAATCGACAAGCTGGATACATAAACTGTCAAGAAAGATTTTTTCACTTTTCTATTGCTTTCACGCAACTGATTAGAGCTTGCTTAGGAAAAAGTTAGAAAAGTCGATTGATCCTTCTAAGTTTACGCCCAAGTGATAATGCCCCACAAACTTCATTTGCATACTAACCTTTTCTGGTTCCTCCTCCACAATTTCTTCTTCAGGAGGTTCCTGAACTGCGTACTGATTTTTAAAGTCTCCATCCAAATACTAGACAGATACTTTGCCTACTAACTCACCTCTTCCTCTGCTTCTTCTACAGGAAGTTCTTCCTCAGCTTCAGGTTCCTGAATGTAATTCACCCCTCTTTCGACTAGATATAGATATAGATAAGTAGTTAACAAAAACACAGTGTGCAGTCAGATTTTTTTGCTGTATTTTGTCAACGTTCGCTTCTTGCTCAGGTACCTCGATTTCTGCCTCTGGCTCAGGCTCCTCCTCCTCTACTGCTTCCTCAACTGCCTCCTCCTCGTCTGGAGTTTCGTCAGCCTCAGGTGCCTCCTCTTCAGGCTGCAAAAAAGCAGCTTAGCAGCTGAACTCATCATGATATTGATCGATATAACTTACCGCTATCTCCTCATCGGATATATTGAGCTCCTCTTGTGAATTCTGAAAGCAGGTAAAATCAATGGTTTAGCGCTTATTCTTTTTTTCAAAATTTTACTTTTTATTAAATTTTGGAAATGTTTTAAAATTTATTGCAAGTGAATAAGTCCTCAAACTTCTATCTAGGATTCTGAGCCCGCAATTTTGTCGCAGTGTCAGTCAAAGATGTCATCGTGCCATAAGATTTTATCTCACCCTTGCTTCAGAGTAGAGTTCCAGGGCTGAAAATGAAGGAAAAATGAGCATTGTTTAGCTAAAAAAGAGTACGTTTAAATTGAACATACGTGCTGGTGCAGCATGAACAGTTGCTAAGAGTAGCAATGCCTAAAAATGATTGAGCTTGAAGACGAGATGTAGAAGAAATTTGCCACAAACCGTTCCATAAATTAGGATTCTGAACATGTTTTAGAAGAAGTGATTTGGATACCGGTAATTCTGCCCATTTTTATAACACAAGCATAGGTCATCTAGCTGGATCAACGAAGATACGTATTATATTCCTAAGATACATATTATATTCCTAAAAACAACGTGTTATCTGATAGGACAAATAAGCAAACTGTGCACTCCTTGAACTACGAAATCACATGGGTTATTCATCTGTATCTATTTGGACAAACCCTTTCATTCACTAATAACGTTTGAGAAATTTATAAGAGGAATTATCTGAGAAAAAAATGTTATGCAGTCGCCCTTCAACATTTGACTTTGAATCGGAGAAGTGATGAAATTTCTTATACACTGCTCAATCTATTAACCTGATTATAATTTATACTTAAGCATATTTTTATAAGCATATCTCACTAGTTATAACAATCTAATATTTTCCGGATATTTCAAAGATAAATTTTCGCTCAAATGCTCGAGCAAACCGTATTTAGCCTTTTCACATATATGCTAAGGATATGGCCAACTACTTGAATTGCCAAAATCCCTGTGTTTCATGAAGCTGACGTCAAATCTGGAATAACACACTAGCATCACATGTATAGTGAAAATACAAGAAAACATTCTCATAAAACATTCCTGTTTGCGTTGAAATGTTCTGCCTTGACTATCCATTACTCCTCAATATTCAAATCTACAGCTTTGTAAAGTATGCATTCCAGCAAGTGTTATATAGACATAGATGTTATATCGTATATTGTATCGTATCTTCTATAGTTACAGTGAGCTACACTGCCAATTTTTCAAAATACTGTGTTCTAGAGTATGGAGATCTTGAGTTTTGCTCTATTTAAGAAGGCAGCTGTTTTTTTTGTGAGTCCCTAATATAGCCGTCAAGACTACAGCAAGCGTTGCAGTTTCATTCAGGATTATTCCATATGAGGAGTTACCTTCGCGAAAGATAAAAATATCAACGAAGAGTTTCCCCAACTTGGCGGATTCGCAGATTAAAGGCAGTGTCCAAGCTAAACCTAACCCCCTCCGATTAGTGTCGATCCCGAATGTAGGCCCCAGAAAGGGGCATCTGCTCTGGTCCGATCTTCTAACGTTGTTTCTGAATGGAGATAAGGGGCTTGAAAGTCCCTCACTCAGGGCCTCCCGAGAACTGACATGGCAGTGAGCAGAAACTGCACACTGCCGCAACTGCACCCATGCAGTTGCAGCTCCTTCCAGCTGGGCTGCTGACGGGGACGAGCGATTCGAAACTCGTCCGCGCCCTCAGACAGGGTCCACAAGAATCGGGTTTTTTTTTTAATGAATTTCGGAGAGTTTGAAGTTCGGAACTATAATCAGAGCCACGGAAAGGCCCCAGAATGACGAAAATGTGGGAGGCCAAATTGTGGATGGACGCTGCCTTTAAAGGGCGACTGACTGTTGACTTCGTAGCTGATAGTTTGATATGAAGACCTTTTGAGGACTACTACCAATGGTGAAGGACGGATTGTGTACGACAGAATCGATTACTGTGATATAGAATTTGAAAAAAGCGTAAGAGCATAACCAGAAATGAACGGCCATCTTGAGGAGGTGATGGTGTTCTGTGGAGCCTTACCGTACTCAAAGTAGTGCCAAGATGGCGCAAATCACAAGTAGGAAAGATAGGCCTCAAAAAGTTGAGTTGTTCATACTACTCTCCATTCCTCGCCCTTATCAACCATAGTATTTCCAGTCTCTCAAAGCTTATAAAAAATATTAGGGTCAACTAATGGTAGCCCAGACACTTTTGTGAGTTTTAATTCTTCTGAATCTAAACCGAAAGTGACTAGATGGACTTTGAAACACACTCTGTCACAAAAAGCGTCACTTGGGATATATTTGGTTACTAAACAAACATGAAGTTATTTACCATTTTAAAGGTCGCTCTTTTTATGCTTAAACTTCAAAAATTCCCGTAGTTGTATAAATCGTCACCAGAGCATTCGAGCTTCATGGTTCAGCCATCCATCTCTATTTCAAACCTGACACCGTTCTACCTCACGTCAGAAGATTTGCGGGGATTTCCCCGAGGACTTTGGGAGAACACTCTCAGTGTCAACTCTGGAAGTCAATCCAAAGTTTTCGGAAACTTCTGCAAGTGAGTCTTCGAGAAGTCTCCATTGGGATTTCAAGGACTTCATTTGCAGTACTTCCCGTTGACTTTAAACAGAGCTGGTGTACTCAAGATAATAATTTTTTTCTAGCCTCTAAAGTTGGTCCCTTGTTTTAGTTGCTACGCAAGTGAACTCAGGTGAACTAAGGGAACGAACGTCCTTTTGCATTATCGTTTCATGTCGTTCCAGGACCAGCTGTCCGCGAAGGCGCTCTAAACTAAACTGTTCTGCCTACCTGTCTACCCGTGAACTCATACAATAACCCTCGTAACTTTTGGAAAAACGACGCAAAGTCGCCCGCTTCATGTGGCATCACTGTAGCGTGGCCATCTCTCGCTTTAAAGTGGACGAATTCTCAATCCAATGGCGCCCTTCGACTCAGCTCGGCGCGGCGCAACTTCTGATTTATGAGGTGCCTGCTTGAACAGTAGAAGGGGCCAGATTTCACGAATCGTTCCAGATTTTTACTTGCGGTATATTGCGTGAATGCAATGAATAAGGACCTCCTACTGCGTCCAAACAGGCACTTCTATGTATCAGAAGATGCGCCGCGCCGAGCTGAGTCGAAAGCCGTTTGGATTGAGAATTCGAGTGTGATTTTCTGGATTTAAAAATAAGTATAGTTGAAGGCAGAATTATCACAACTCAATATAACAAAACGGACAGCTTCAACTTCAAAGTTAACAAATTTACTCATTCAGGATCACATATCAGTCTGAATGTCAAAATTGCAATTATTTACAGTGAGATTTTGAGAATTTATAGGACTTGTACTAAATTTGAAAACTTTGTTGAAAGACTAGAATTACTTATAGATCAACTTTTAACACTACAGTACACTCCCAACATCATTTCTAATGCCATGATCAAATGTTTGAATAAAAATAAATACATATCATACAAGTATTTGCAACTACAATCCTTCAAAAACACTAAAACCTTTGTTACTAAAATGCTCACAAAAATGCAACTCAGCTGATTTTTTTGACTTTTTTGATCTATTTGCTCTACCCCTCATGTATAAATACCCCCCTTAAACCACTCTGTCCCAGTGCACCACTCTTCCCTACTGACGAGCCTCGGGAGTGGTTAACACTATAGTAACCTGTATAGGGGTAGAGGCGAAACAGGCGTAAAGAACCCATCATATCAATATTTACTATTTAAAACTACTAAGATTACTAGCGTCCGAGAGGGAAACCCGGGACACTAGCTAATCTTAGTTGGTAATCTGTTTCCCTATTATTGGAAAAAATTTAAAGTAAACCGTTATAATTCAAGTAACCACTTAGCCAACAGGCAACTCTAGGCCAACTGGTCAGCTATCAACAGATAGCAAAGTTTTCTTACATGAATCACATCAAATCTCAAAAAAATTACGTCTTACCCGTTAAGACTGTTTGACTAGTTACACAACCTTTTAGGAATTTCATTTCATTACCTTTTTTCAACTCACAAAGTTTTCATTTGAACTACTCATCAGCTTTCATTTCATCTATAGGATAACTGAACCATAACAAGTATTTGTTTCATCAATGTCAGCGTGCAGATCTTTTCGCTGACCGAACAGTAGCATACTGGCAAGATATATCAATTCATCAATCGACAAATCCAACACTCATATTCTGATATTCTATCATTAGTATAAAACAGTTACTCAAAATGGTTTATGTCAGCAGATAAAACAGGTTAATCAAGAGTAAAATTCTGAGCATCTACTATAAGATCTCAAGTCAGATCACTGCGAGTCCACATGCTATAAATGATAGAGAAGAATCAGTAGTCATGAGTTCAGTTGCACCTTAAATCAGTCTTATTAATAAGGAAACAAATGAACGTAAACTATCAAGTTACTAACCGATTAGAAACTCTTGCTAGTGCTTGGGCGGTCAGAATTGTTCGACAAGGCAACCTGAAAGCAACAGCATCATCTACTTGCTACTTCAAATATTTATTAAATATATATATTTATATATAAAAAAATTAATTAATTAATTAATTAAAATAAATGAATAAATTTATATTTATAAAAAAAAAAAAAAAAAAAAAAAAAACATACTTTCTTATATTTCTTTGGAATAGTACTATCCTCTTGAGAACGTCTCTTCTTTTTTACCTGCAATACAAAACTATATTGATTTTGATATATAATTACCAACATACCACATCAGAATAATTCTCCTTATTCGAGATTTCTTTGTTTGAAGCATCAACTTCCATATCAGCGCTTCCATCCCCAACAGATTCCTTTTGTTCTTCAATGGTCAAACCAGGTAAAAGTAATTCACCGATTACAAGCTTTCCCTCCTGAAATATACATCATTGCATAATTATAACATTAAACACTTATTCCCCACTGAAAGAGACCACTTACTTCTTCTTCTTTCTTCAATTTCATATCCAGTAATTCAGAAAGTGGAGTCCCGTTCCAACCAGGTACTTTCCAATTGAGGCGACGGGCAAGGA
This sequence comes from Cylicocyclus nassatus, assembly GCA_958299035.1. NCBI lineage: Eukaryota > Metazoa > Nematoda > Chromadorea > Rhabditida > Strongylidae > Cylicocyclus > Cylicocyclus nassatus. Next base: position 67,900,301 of record CATQJL010000316.1, read on the forward strand.
TGACAGGGTCGTACTGAAATTAAATTTCTAAGTTACAATAGAAGCCTTTCAATAATAAAAAAAATAAAAAAAAAAAAAAAAAAAAAAGTCACTTACCATCCCCAGGCCCACTATTTCAACTTTATTCCTACGAATACGCACTTCAGGTCCTCTCTTTCGTGCGGCTTGATAACACTGACGAATTTGCAAACGTAGAAGTAAACTGAAAGATTCATTATAAAATATTGATGTTTACAAAAGATAGCCCGACAAAAGAACGATTACTAATGAAAATCGTGGAATACCTAGGCAAACTGTTAACTACAAAGCAACGGGAAGAAAAGTTTGAGGAAAAACCAAAGAATTTCCAGACAATGGGAGTCAATGAACGAATTTCAGCTGATGATGAAAAAATGGGGAGAAAAATGAACAATTTCCAATCCAGTTTAGTCAAAGGAAAGATTTTCGTTCAAAAAGGTGAAATACTAAACGTTTTTGCCAAAAAGATAAGTCAATACGAATAGAGGTACACGATTCACAGCCAAAAATAATCAATAAAGAATAATACGAATTTCAACTTCAGGCAATCCATCAAAGAAAAATTTGACGATTTGCAGCAATATAGTTTCAATTGAATGATAACATTTGAATTGATGATGCAATCAGGACGTTTTGGTGTAATGATGGATGTAATTACAGACTTAGTTTTCATGACGGTCAAATTTCATTATGATTTGTGACTGAATGTGTACTTGCGACCTTACACAGAGTACGACGGAAAAGGTTTACTCCAACTAAGGTACTTCTTGACCCTTCTAACACTTCAAGGGAATACCAAAACACAGATATTCGGATATGGCACGAATTCGAGTCAAAATTAGTGAATTCGAGGTGATTTTCATACAAAACGGTGAAAGACTGAACAATTTTCGGCCAAACAGGGTCAGTGAGAAAGATTGAACGATTATCTGGCAAATCGGGTCAACAAGAATAGCAATGAACAATTCGAAGCTATGAGTAGTAAAACAAAAGAAAATGGCATGATTTTCTACTACTATGGTTTACTAGGAAACCATTTTGTGCAAACTGCAGCAAAGTCCGTCCATATGAAACACATATGAACTGAAGAAGCAATCAGACGTTGGTGTAATGATAGATGCAATTACGAACTTGGACTTTGGGACGGCTGATTTCATCGTCATGAATTCTGACTACATGTGTATCTACGACCTTGCACAGAATAAGACGGATATGGTTTATTCTAACCATAACAACCGATTCCAACACAAAAAGAATACCAAAACACGAAAACTGAACTGTTTCGAATCGAAATAGGTCAGGTTGACAGTCTCCAACCGAGAAGGTGAAAGATTGAAAGATTGAACGATTTTCTAGCAAAAATGGGTCAACTGCAGTAGAATAAACGATTCACAGCCAAAAGTAGTCTACCAGAAGAAAATAGCACGATTTTCGACGGCTACGAATCAATAATTGGCAAGGGTGAACTAGATGCAACTGGATACTTACCACAGTCTATTCAAATCTGTTTGACGTATCGTTTGCTCCTGCAGTAGAAGTATGTTGGTCCCGTGCTTCTTGTTATATTCTTTCAGGACCTCTTTTCCAATACCTGTGTACCAACGCCAAAAGGCATATGTAGCCTTGACCTAAAAATAAAATCATTCTTATTCGGAGGGGAAAAAAAAAAATCTAAACACTACTTACGCTTATTGCGAAAGTATTTGAACCAATTCCACACGGACGTGGCCACCCCATGGGATGCCTATCATCATGCGCATCGTACCTAGAAATATTTATGTAACTTTGATACAAACCAATATTTCTCTAACTTACCCTAATATCCTTTGTATATCTTCGATCAGGACGTCAAAGTTCTTTTTCATGCGTATAGGCAAATTTATAATTTTAATGTATTCTTGCAAGACACGTACGTTGACACTCTCCGCAAATCGTTCCTTTCTTTCTTCCATATCCATTATCCTAATCTAAAATAGATATATATGTGATTATTTAATATATACAATCTAGTTAGGTGCTAACGACATTGAAATTATAAGAATTAAACATTTAGTTAGTTAGAGCAATAATCAAAAAATTGTTAGACTAAAACTTAAAAGACACGGGGACGTTAATGAGCAATGGAAAACACTGAATATCCTACCCAAAAAAATAATTTTGACTCGTATCATATCATTTCGTAGCAACCCGCTATCAATGCACTTCGTAGCTACCCGTCAGCCTTATAGCGAGTTTTTGTACACACAAAGATATACTATATAAAAAAGGATTTTACAGTACCTAACTAGATGTAACCATCAAGGGAAGGCAAACATAAATAAGCCCTTGCTGATAACTTCCCTTTTTTGTAAAAAATTAAGAACAAAACATAGGGGGACAGGTTGTTACCTTACGGGCTGGTTAGTTTAAACCTTTTTTCCATTCAGTTATTTTCTTTTAGCTTTTTACAGTAATACTACCGATGGGGTCAATACAAGTAGCTACTGGCAGGGGAGGGTAAGTACTGCGCCTCCGGTGTATTACTTTCTTTAGGGAGCGCCAACCCCTGGAAGCAGTCCTTCCGAAACCTAGTGTAACCTTCCCTCTGGTATGGGATTAAGCCATTCTTTACCTTAGATTTTAGGCTTAAAAACAAAAATGCGCATACATGTCTCACTTCATCTTCTTACTTTCAGGTCACATCTTTCCTTAGGAGTAAGGTAAATGGCGAATACAACCTATTGCATTTTGGTACCGAAAACAAGGGCTATGCATGTAATTCATCTTGTAGTATATGCCATAACTTTCTTATCCATGACAACTACATCAAATCAAAAACAACTGGATTGGTAATCAAGACTTATAAATCCGAAGAAGCTAATTGCAAATCAAAAAATGTAGTATACTGTATAATGTGTTCAACTTGTGGCTTGCAATATGTAGGTATAACTACAAGAGAATTTGGTATTAGGTTCAAAGAACATTTACGTGGAATCAAAAGAAAAGAAGAAAATAAACTTTTATATAAACATTTTAAAACATGTAACAGTGACAGTAATATAAAGGCCATTATATTAGATAACTCTCTAGAAAATAAAGACACTGATATTCTGAGAGGTAAAGAATTATTTTGGACAAAATTACTTATGACAGCCATGCCATTTGGATTTAATGATAATATCAAAGGCTATGGTAACTTAACTATGATAAGTAACCCACTTAACCACAAAAGCAATCATCCTTTTTTCAATCTGAACATAACCAAAGTCAGAAATAACCGTGGTAATAAAAGAAAAAAGAAAAACAAACTAAAGAAGGGAGCTCAATCTATAGTAGAAGAATTACAACAATTGATTGCTAGTAATCCTTCATATTATGACCTTTACAAAGTACTGAAAAATAAAAATAAATATTACATTAGTTCTCTTATTAACCTCGTTACACTTAATACTACAGCTCTAAACATTCCTACTCATTACAAGCAAGCACTCTGCTGCATATTGTGTCATTATCACTTTAGCAGAACCAATTCTACTAACCAAAAACCCATTCTCATTAATATTAGATTCCCATATTATAGTACAGTTCTAGATGAGATTAGCATCAATAAGCTTATTAACAATAAAGATATAACACATTTGATCAAACAACATAGCCAAAAACCTTATCAACGTATTAGAATCATTTATCAATATAATAAACACCTATCCACAAATATATTTAATTATAACAAATTTCTCAATAGTCTCCAAAACCTCGATATTAATAACATGCCTTGTGACTGCAATTCATACAAACAATTTGTAAATCCCAATTTCAACCATGTAGTAACAGGAGATATTAATATTTTTGAAAGAGAACCTATTTATGAGATACTAAGCAAAGGAACAAAATTCCGTTATTCCCCTAACCTTAGTCCAAAACAGATTTACGATTTATGGATTGATTTACTTAAGACAATCACTAACAAACATAAAACTAGACATTCCTTATCTGATACAATATCCAGCAAAATATTAGAAATACTAACCCAGTCCTTTGTCAGAATTAAACATAAATTGTTATACCCTAGAAATAAAAACTTAACCCCTCCTCTTTTTAATATCAGACAATTACAAAAATTCTTTATTTTTTGCCCATTAGATAAAGCTAGCTCTAATTATGGTATTATTTGTAAAAAGCTTTATCTTTCCATTTTAACTAAAGAAATGAATCTTCAAAGAGACGTACAAGACACACTAGTATACGATTATTTGGGTAAAATTAATGTTCAAGATATCATTAGTAGACATAACAGCCTAGCCATTAATCTTCACCTAAAACCAAATACTGACGGAATTATTCCTAACATCTATTGCATCCCTAAACTTCATAAAAATCCAATAAAATTTAGATTTATAACTGGTGCAAGAAACAGCAGTATCAAGCCTTTATCAGAAGAACTTATGCGCATTTTATGTTTTATGAAAACACATTTTAAAAATTATATAAATATAGTATACAATAACAAAAATTGCTTACCAACGTACTGGTCCATCAATGATATAAATATCTCATACATTCTTAGTAACATAGTAGACACTAATTTGCAACTCTATTCCGCAGACTTCACAAACATGTTTACTAATATTCCACATGATGTTATCTTAAAAAACATAAACGCTATACTCAAAATATGTTTTAAGAATAGTAATAGTAGGTACATTGTTAGCAAAAACAAAAGTTTACATTACTCTAATACACCTCTGAATGGAACTAATTTTAGAAATTATAAAATAGAAGATATAATGTATCTCACTCAATTCCTCCTAGAAAACAGCTACTGTAAAGTCGGACACCACATTTTCAAACAAAAAATGGGTGTCCCACAAGGAAGCAGTGTTAGCCCAATTTTAGCAGATTTGACTTTGTCATATATGGAATATTCTTGTGCTTCTACTCATAAAAAATCTCATAAACTTTTCATACCTTTTAGGTACATGGATGATTTATTGATCATACACAACATGGAGCAATCACAAATACAAGCAATATTACAAATTACTTATAAAAATATTCTCGAACTGAAAAGCACCAACCGTAGCAATTTCGAATGTGATTTTCTGGATTTAAAAATAAGTATAGTTGAAGGCAGAATTATCACAACTCAATATAACAAAACGGACAGCTTCAACTTCAAAGTTAACAAATTTACTCATTCAGGATCACATATCAGTCTGAATGTCAAAATTGCAATTATTTACAGTGAGATTTTGAGAATTTATAGGACTTGTACTAAATTTGAAAACTTTGTTGAAAGACTAGAATTACTTATAGATCAACTTTTAACACTACAGTACACTCCCAACATCATTTCTAATGCCATGATCAAATGTTTGAATAAAAATAAATACATATCATACAAGTATTTGCAACTACAATCCTTCAAAAACACTAAAACCTTTGTTACTAAAATGCTCACAAAAATGCAACTCAGCTGATTTTTTTGACTTTTTTGATCTATTTGCTCTACCCCTCATGTATAAATACCCCCCTTAAACCACTCTGTCCCAGTGCACCACTCTTCCCTACTGACGAGCCTCGGGAGTGGTTAACACTATAGTAACCTGTATAGGGGTAGAGGCGAAACAGGCGTAAAGAACCCATCATATCAATATTTACTATTTGAAACACACTCTGTCACAAAAAGCGTCACTTGGGATATATTTGGTTACTAAACAAACATGAAGTTATTTACCATTTTAAAGGTCGCTCTTTTTATGCTTAAACTTCAAAAATTCCCGTAGTTGTATAAATCGTCACCAGAGCATTCGAGCTTCATGGTTCAGCCATCCATCTCTATTTCAAACCTGACACCGTTCTACCTCACGTCAGAAGATTTGCGGGGATTTCCCCGAGGACTTTGGGAGAACACTCTCAGTGTCAACTCTGGAAGTCAATCCAAAGTTTTCGGAAACTTCTGCAAGTGAGTCTTCGAGAAGTCTCCATTGGGATTTCAAGGACTTCATTTGCAGTACTTCCCGTTGACTTTAAACAGAGCTGGTGTACTCAAGATAATAATTTTTTTCTAGCCTCTAAAGTTGGTCCCTTGTTTTAGTTGCTACGCAAGTGAACTCAGGTGAACTAAGGGAACGAACGTCCTTTTGCATTATCGTTTCATGTCGTTCCAGGACCAGCTGTCCGCGAAGGCGCTCTAAACTAAACTGTTCTGCCTACCTGTCTACCCGTGAACTCATACAATAACCCTCGTAACTTTTGGAAAAACGACGCAAAGTCGCCCGCTTCATGTGGCATCACTGTAGCGTGGCCATCTCTCGCTTTAAAGTGGACGAATTCTCAATCCAATGGCGCCCTTCGACTCAGCTCGGCGCGGCGCAACTTCTGATTTATGAGGTGCCTGCTTGAACAGTAGAAGGGGCCAGATTTCACGAATCGTTCCAGATTTTTACTTGCGGTATATTGCGTGAATGCAATGAATAAGGACCTCCTACTGCGTCCAAACAGGCACTTCTATGTATCAGAAGATGCGCCGCGCCGAGCTGAGTCGAAAGCCGTTTGGATTGAGAATTCGTCGACTCTGAAGCGGGCCATATCACCGCAGCGTGGCCATATCTCTCTAATAGAGCTCAGGGGCTCCCATTGCTTATTTTGTATGTCGCATGTTTTCGTGGTTTTTCAGTAGAACGCCGCATCCTCTCCCCCCTCTCCCTCCATCCTCCGTAAGCTAAGGACAATTTACGACCACCAATAGTATAAGGTTTGCGCAAACTTCGGTTTTTCGTTTCTGCTTCGGTAATGTTTACCATGAAACCCACCTAAGTACATATAGCTTTTGATGGTTTATGGCCATCCTTATCTTTATCTTCAATTATACAAGAAGTTCATTTATTGTTCTTATCGCAAGTTCATTGAAAAGTGCACTACTAAGACCAGTTGGAAAAAATCTATGATCCGCTAACATCATTTCTGCAACATCAAGAGCCCATACACATTTCGTTGCCCTTTAAACTAACTTTTGGGACGTGCATCTCACCTCCGATTTTCGTCATGAAGAAACACGCTGTTTTTGTTTAAATGGTAAAGCGTTAAATTCCGGCGTAGGCGACGTCCGCAGGCCGCTTTTTGCAGTTGGTGGTCTTAACGTCCACAGCTCGAAACGATCACTGGTTCAGGAGCACGTAGTTATGATAGAGTCTGCATTTATATAGAACAGCGCTTTGAATCTAAGCGGAAACTTGAAAAAGTAATGACTTGAATGTGTTCATGTGCTATGTCACAGGTCCGAATAGTAAGTTTTGCAGTCCACTGTAGTGGGCGTGCAAATGTCAACTTGAAATTGAAACAACAACATGCAGAAACCTTACTACTTACATTCGAATGAGGCGAAAGGTGTACAGATACTGATACACGCTTGCGCTCAGCTCAGTACCACAGCTTACAATTCAAAGACCTAGCGTTTGCCTAAATTTTGAGTGTATGTCATCAGCAAAACTGAAGAATCAACAGAAACTTTTCTCTGGACCAAGCAGCTCACATAATATTTGTAAGCTTGAGATCAGTTGAAAAATGCTCGAACCTTTTCTTACAGAGAAAGGATGTTTGGTTGAAGGAGCCTTTCAAGATAAAATGCATACGATCTTGAGGAGGGTGCATAAGATGCTGATTCCAAATCTGCCCTCCTTATCTGCGGACCGTTTCTGGGCGCGAGCTAATTTTGTGAGCTAATTCTCCCCATGTTGCACATTTGATTTTTGCTCCAAAAAATTCTCTTAACTTCCCGACCAGAAAAGCTCCGGATAAGTTTTATGCCTTTCAAGATGGTTTACATTTTCTTGAAAGGCTGCTCCGACCAAACATCCTCCCCTTCTTGTATGTACTAAATTGTTATTCATTACACCAGAAGAACAACTAGTCATTTGCAACGCAAGCTGACATTTATTTTTTACATGCAGTTGAGTGAGTTTTGATGCTGTTACGAAAAAGTGTGTGATTGCGTTGTAAGATAACAAATGGATTATCATTTATCATGAGAACGATGCCATGACAAAGATGAGCTCCAGTTGTTACAGTCTGCAATTTCGTGGTTCACTTCTTCTTCACACAAACACAATCCTAGAGTTTGAAGAAAAAAGTATTTTCGCCAACATGTAGGAACTTCTTTCCCATCCATATCAATTTCCATTGCAAATAGCTACGGCAGTGCATGAAAACTCACCACAAACATCTGCCATACTCTATCAATGTTTTCTCCTCTTGAAAAGCTTCTGTAAGATGAGCAACATTTGGAAAAAACGATAAGCGCAATGATGACTCTACCTTTCCAAAGTTTATCATGGATCTTATCGAACTCTTCGCCGCATAGCCCGTTTTTTCTGCACCTTTTTTGAATTTTTGTTTGAAAGAATATTTGTCCTTTTTAATCCTGCTTCTGTCTTTTTTATCCCCCTGTCTTTTATTCTTTTTCATTTTCTGCTTCTTTTCTTTTCCGTTCTTCTTTTCTTTTTTCTCCTTTTTCTTGAACGGATTCACACGTCCTGCTGTTGCAATAAGTCCTGGTCCAGCTGGTTCTTGCGGCGATTCAGGTGCCTCAGGATTTAGACTAGACGTCGCATATCCCTTCTTTTCCTTAGTTTTAGCGCTTTCCTTCAAGAAAAGAATAATCCATCGTAATCACTATTGATGAACCTTCCATGGTAGAAGAGCTTTTATGTTTGTTTATATGCTAAAGACTAAAAGATGTAGACGAAAAACCAGGAAAACGGGCTAGTTAATGTGGTCGCAATTCAGTTGATTCCCAAGCTAAATAATCACTGCCTCTCAAATTTTCTTTGCGTATCAAAATCACTGCACAAGAATAAAATCTTTTTTTTTTCGCCTGTAACAGTCATCGGTCTAAGCCAAGAAACCCACGCCCTGTTCTCCTTCTTCGGCCTCAACGAGATCAGCATTGCCTTCTTTACCTTGCCCATATCCACCATCCTCAGAGAAGTTCTGTAGCTGAATGGAAACTTGTAACGTTGTCACTCAAATGATTTTGACTATGAAACATTAGCTCTAGTAGTTTAGTGTCTACCTAATTCTATCTACTCATTTTGTTCAAACTAAGGCGATGTTGAAAATTTTGCTTTGGTTCTGTCAGTGAGATTCTCAGTGTTCAGACTTACTGCATTCGGTTCCTCCACAGGGGTGACTGCCTCGGGTATCTCTTCCATAGTTTTTTCGGGATTGTTTTCAGACTAAAAAAATTTGGGATTCACCATTACACTGTACTTTATTGGTTTGTTTTCTTGACAAAAGCCAGCGACCTAATTACCACTGTAAGATTAGGATGCTCTTGACGTTAATTAAATTTGCAATAAGAAAAAATTTTGCGTTTCAGATAACACAAGTTACCATGTTTTTAGCACAATCAGTTCCACCTTCTCCGTGCTGTTCTCTGTAAGCATCCCAAATGCAAGTACCTTGCTTCCACCCACGAGCCAGACTCAGCAGTTAGTCTCACTATGTTTCATGTTTCATCAGTGCGCCTTACTATTTCGTTTTGAGCAGTTCGAAGCAAGCCCTTAAGAAAGGTGGAAATTGTTATTTGGGATTCACCATTACACTGTACTTCATTGGTTTGTTTTCTTGACGAAGGCCAGCGTTTAATGTTCTGCACATCTACTTATTTGCAGTATGATACTTTCAGCTACTTCATTTGATTGCAATCCAATAACTCTTGATATTTTATCATTTACTTTAAATCGTGTTCTTGTAGAGGTGTTAGTTTGAAATATTCATGGTTCAATGAAAGTTGTCATTCAGACATAGCCCACGGGTTTCGTTCAGCTTTTCTGCGAGAATTCAGGACCCATAATAGTTGTTCCGAAAATTCTCTCCGATTTTTGTTGCCTCATGTTTGTTGCAGCAGTTTTCATGAAGTCTTGCATATAATGTGGTGATATAATGCTCACTGATTTTGTTCAAAATCCTCACTGTTCCGTATTGCGTCAAGTGCGCAATGTGCCAGAGTTTAGCAATAACCAAGAATGTTGTATTTGTAGAACAATTCCCTTGACCTGCCGATGTAGTTATTTAGATAAAAGGGTGAAGCGAATAAGCAATCAAAGGGATAGCATATGCACATTCCTATCAGATCAGAATTGTCTTGATTGTCAATTAGTTGTATGTCGTAAGGTCGGTCCTCCCACAGATATTAGCGATACGTTTCAATATTGTGTGTTAGAGCAAGCTACAAGCAGAGCCCATCCTTGGGTTGGCAATTTTCGTACCCGACATGTAAAAAATTCAAATAATTGAAAATAAGCGCGTTTCCGCATGCCGTAGAAGCGGCTCAAAAAAGGCTTTTTGCTCAAAGAAATTTTTGTGCAACATCGACTACATGTATTCGCTTTACTCTTTGGATTTTAAGCTATCCAATGATGAGAGTGAATATGTCTGTCATTTCGCGTGTGAGTGCATTGCCGTGCCAAAATGGACGATTTTGGAGGAAAACTCGAAGAAAGTTTTTAGTTCTTTGTCTCCCTTAGTAGCCTCTTTTATAGCACGGTGTCCTTGTGGTAGCCAAAATATTGCTCATTGTAAGGAATGTAGAGACATCCAAAAAATGGAGTTGGAACAATTTGAATAAAAAAACTCGAAACTCGGACAGAACTTTCGGAACAGTATGGTATATCTAATCTCACCTTTTCTGTTTTATTGGCGGGTCGTTCACGTGCTGAACAAATAAAATAAATTTTTGCGAAAAACATAAGCAGATATAATTGAACATACGATGTATAGAACTAGCATGATTACTTGCTAATAGTAATGCCTGAAAATAGTTGAGTTTAATGAGATGTTAGGTTGGTGCAAAAGGAATGGCCGATCTGCGAATTCTCAACTTGACGTGCTATAACTTTCTAAAGAATCCACATTTCCGAATGCGGTAAAAACTATCAGAAGCAGCAAACCTTCTGCAATGCAGCGCGCATTTATTTATACTCATATCACGAACGGGCAGAAAAATAAGGATTGAAAAATAAAAAAGGTTTTTCTGCTAGAACCTTGTCTTTGACAATTCATATCTTCCTTCAAAGTTTGTTAGTATAAATGTTAAGTAGCCTATCTTGTAGCCGCAAACCAGTAGTACAAAACGCAATGAAAACAATTCGGACAGAAATTTTGCGAAAAAGAAAAAAAATTGAAATTTAAAATTTCTCAGTCTTTTCAACATTTTTTCACTGTGCCTCAAAGTCCGGAATATAGAATTTTCTGATTTTCTACGTACTGAACAGCTGGATGTTTTTGCAAAAACTGCTAACAGGATGCCCTAGCCCTACGCTTACAGAATTGAGCAAAGCTCCGGTGATTGACTTCTTCAGAAGAAATGGGTCATAAAATGACCGCAACAGCTACTCATGTTTGGGCGCCGATATGTCAGTCTGGATAACTTCAAAGAATGCAGTTAGTACACATAATGTAGACAATTTCTATTACATACAATAGCTAAATTTCCGAAGAAATCCCATTGATACGCGCTTGAATTCTGGCCGGAAAAGTGAAAGCAATGAAATTCTGAATTTGGATACGGTTATTTGAAGCTCAGTAACTTTACAAAAAATGATGATGAGAGCACGCTTTAAGCACCGTTAGATAGAGCATGAAAACAGCATCGCGATGGTATACTGGATGCGGTTATTTGAAGCTCAGTAACTTTACAAAAAATGATGATGAGAGCACGCTTTAAGCACCGTTAGATAGAGCATGAAAACAGCATCGCGATGGTATACTACATCTATTGTAAAGAAAAAGAATTATGTGGAAAAGATGCCCTGAAAAAAGGCTTGGAAAATCGGCCATTCCTTTTGCACCAACCTAATACAAGAAATTCCCCACGCACCGTTCCATAAAGTAGGATTCTGAACATTGTTGTGGGCGAGATGTTTCTAAATATTTCTTGATTCTTCTAACATTCAATCAAAATCGAGGTTGTTAGCTGGATCAACATAGATAATTACTATTGTTACACTATACATTAGCCAATAGAGAGCCAACTAAGTAAACTGTAACTGTCGAACTATGTAATTACACATGTTCCATGGCACGAAGCTCGGTAGATGTCGAGTTGTTTCACAGGACTGATATTACTAGAGAAACTCTACATGTTGATTGCCGTAATATACTTGTGCTTCTCACAACGGAAGGATACTTGGTCGAAGTGGCATCAATATGAAATGTAAATTATTTTATAAAGCTTGAAACGCTGATTTCAAATCTGCTTTCGATATCTGCAAAGCCCTGAGTGGAGTTATGGAAATTTCGATACAATAAAAGCATTCAGAACTTTAGTCCGTGATCCAGATGTGGCCATATTTACTACCATAGCGTTTTATACGATAAATAACTTCAATATAATAGATACATGTCACTCATAACTCCTTTCAAGTGCCGAAAAGATCTCGACACTTGTTTCTACCTTAGCCAAATCATTGAACTTTCACCTCAAAAAATTCCCAGAACTCCCTTCTCAAAAGCGCTTACATATATAGAATGCAAATTTGGAATCAGCGTTTCATGCTTGTAAGATAGCATGCATTTCATATGAAAACTCCACTTCGACCACATATCCTTCCCTTGTCAATCAATCCCAACTTTACTCCGTATTTACTAGGTGCATTTCATTTAGATACATGAGTAACTATCTTCATGCCTCATGATCGAAAAAAACGCATTAACATCTGCCAGTCTTCATTAATCAACGATATAAGGTTGGCTAAGGTAGTAAATTCTGAATGTTGCAATCTTGATATCATACTTTATTGACATTTATCTCATATGTATTTACCTGGGTAAATGCCTGTCTAGATTTAATGTTTTTTCTTCTTTTTCCTTACTGACTATTACCTAGTTTTTTCTGCTGTTTTATAATAGCGCTTCTTGTGCATTTGGTAGATAAATGAATGTTACATAGTACTTTCGAAGCTTTTCCTCTTACTTGCTAAAGGCAACTCCTATATGCTTGCTCAAATGATTGCATGGTTAGCATGAGTAAAGGATAATACTATCTGGTGACATTTCGGCTTTAACGTCCTTCATGGAAGAAAAATATTTACCACATCTGCACTCCGCAAAGCTTCATTGAGAGTAGCAATTAGTTAGGACACATTTGATTGCTGAATACATATAAACTAAGTTATTATTTTTTTATAAGTAAAGGTCGTTCTTCATATTTTCCTCAAATTGAGTTGAGACAGAACCAGGGAGAGTTGCTAGAAGCAGCGAAAATATGGTGTAGTTTGAAGCGAAAACTTAGGAATTGGTATGAACAGTGTATGTGTTATAATAGATATATTAAAATTTATATAGCAATCAACAACACAATGAAATAAAACTATGCACGTACCATTTGTTTGCAAGGCAAGACACATAACGTGCGAGTTTAGAGCAATGAAATTTGAAGATAAGTGAACTTTGGGAATGATCGACAAGTAAAGATCACACTAGCACCCTACTATTCTCGTAAATGATCGTTTCGATATACGATTGGCAAAGAAATAACCAAGTTTACAAGCACAATGTAAATACGCAAGAATGTTCTCCATAATCACTGGAGCAAACAGAAAAAAATACCTCTGAACTTATAATGAAGCCTATTTACTCCAAATGGCAGGTTAATATTAGCAATAGTGTGGACGAGTTTTAGAACGGAGATCGGAAATGTTTGTTTGAGGATTCCGTTCGATGCTCACCGCCTAGGGTATAGTATCCAGACGGATCATTTGGATACGAAACGTAGGGTGTAGCCGACGGTGGTCGAGGTACTCCCAAGGCCTCTTCATGGTGCTGAGAGGCGGGTTTTGAACCGACCTAGAAAGTTTATAAATTTTTAGAGCAGAGCAGAAAATTGCTTTCAATCAGCTCACCTTCGAGTACCACTCATGATAGGTAGTCTCGCCAATACCTCCGGGTGTTTCGTCCCTACTCTCTGCTGATTGGGGACTATTGCCTCCGGGCTTTGTGGAAGCCGTAGTTGCTTGAGAATAATGCCTTTGATGGGTGAGGAAGGCAGCGTTGTCGAAGCCGGCTGGAGTCTTCGCTATACCGTTACCGTAAAGGAACGGTGTTGGCTGTGGTACAGGATAAGAGTCCTGAGAAGAAAATCATTAGCTGCAGGCACCATCCACTATAAGGCAGTGAGGGACCAAACGGGAACGCGCGTTCCCTGCCTTCCCCTGATTTAAGTTTGTAAAAAAATTTTCAAGAATTCCAGCGCCACCTTCAAATTTGTTTTTCAAAAAATTATTGGCCATAAGCTTGTTATTATAGAATTTTCTGAAGCACTTCAGACTTTTTTTCATAGGGCTTAGCTAATTCTGTCGCTACCTTCTCTTCCCCCACCACTTTCTGGGACCTCTACTTGTATGAGGTTGTTGAAAAACTCACAAATCGAGATGTCCTCCTCACTCGACACAGTAAACAACAAGTACACACGACAGCGATAACTAGAAGTAAGGCTGCGGCTCCAATGATTACCAGATTTCTGATGAAAGCTCTGCCGAAAACAATTTCCTCAGCTTGCTCGTCTTCTAGAAAATTGATTATAATTCTAAGATGATCTTGATTTAGTAGAAACTTACCGATTACATGAGCCTTGATGGTGCTAGGCTCGACTGTCAACTCTCCAATGTTGCCTCGGATAGCAGTTTCTTCAATGAGGCTCTTTACTTCGATTGGACGAGGCACATCGCCGACGGACACCACCTGTACAAGTTTTTCATACAACCCAATTTTCTTCAGAGTTTTCTGAGCAATTTTACCTCAAACTCGGCAATGACAGAACCCTTGGAGTAACCAACAATCTTTGAGACTTGCATTCCCTTCCATCGTTTTGCCAAAAGGTCATTGATCTGCAAAAAAAATTGAGGGGGGAAAATGGAGACTGTGAGAAACGTACAGCATCTGTGACTGTCTTGGTAAAGCTCTGATAGTACTCGGTTTGTGGGTCGGATAGAGCAGGTACGTATTCTTTGTTGAGAATGCGCACACGTAGTCCGTAACGAGATTTGATGGGTTCGGTTGGTTCGAATACGACGAAAGGAGCTGGAATGAGGCGCATGAGGGGTAGTCAACTTTTCTCGAGGAAAATTCCAGAAAAAAGCTCACGAGATGGCTTGATAAGGGGCGGCATCCGCACTTCTGTTGTCGTCTTTGGTTTGACGGTCGGTTTATCTGTTTTTGTTTCGGTAGGTTCTATTGTGGTTCTGTTGTCCTTCCTTTCTCCTTCTGGAACCTTCGTCGAGATCTTTGTGGGTAACTCGGAGCAGGTGTTTAGACAAATCTGAAAAATAGTTTCGTAAACCCCCAAAGAGTTTGCCAGTGAGACCTTCCATACCTTAGTTCGGCTTGCGATCGGTGTATCCCCGTGCTTGCGCAGCTCACCACTGGGCTCGAATTTGCCTCCACCAGGGGTGAAAAGAAGATAGACGCATTGTTGCAGATTAATATCGTGTTCGTCGCTGCTGTAGAGTTCGCGTGAAAAGTTTGCCATCACAACACCATCGTCGTACGCGGTCTAAAAATCCAATTTACTTTTCCTTCGAAGGATGAGGGGGTGGAAGGGAGCGAAGTGGTGTACAAACCTCCACATCGAAGATGTCCTGTTGTTCGTCAACGATTGGTCGTCCGTAACCAGGCATAAACTGGTCGGTTACGGTTACTTCTGAATGTAAACCTCGTCCTACTATGATGACATCCGAACCAGCCATCGCTCCATCGAGCGAGAATCCGATCGCAGTCCATTCATTCATCCATGTCCTAGCCTGAAAAAAAAAGAAATCAGTGACTTTTAAAATTTCTCTATTTTCGGTTCCTATTTCTTGGGCACTAAGGTGTTGTACTATGCATAGTTTTGGATGCGGTGCAGGAGGAACCAAAGGCCTGCCGCCTATAGCCGTAGGAGATAATCAGGAGGGCGAGCGCTGTGGAGAAGATTTTGGCAAGGATCCAGGAAAACTTGGCGAGGACATCCATCAAAAACAAACCCTTATAACTCTACTTAGAATCAAGTTTCAAGGATACGAAGGACAGATTTGGAATCAGTATTGAAATGCGCATTTTTCAATAATACGCTTACCGGATAGTTGAACAACTCTGTCTCGCAACGATTTTTACCAAAAACTGTGCCTTCAAAATTCACCGTTCTAAGTTGAAACTTCAAACTCAATGTTGCGTGAAAATTTCAACTTAATTTTAGTGAAATTTTTGGATAAGAAGTTGAAAGTATGAAATGGTAATAAGGAAATAATGTTAACTAAGTTGCTTGTGATGAACTTTTGCTAATGTGTACGACATAAAGGATTACCGACATAGTATCAATGGCAAATCCCATGAAGTCTCTAATGTCAAAATTTGGAATTAGAATGGGTTTGAAGGTATGAGACAAACTGCATATTGCATCCTGACAACCTCCAGATGTGTTCTTATGACATTTTAATTGCTTTTCATTGAATCAAAAGACAAAGTAATTCTTTATCTCGAAGAAGAAAGAATGAATTTTGGATGAAAACCCGGGCTTCAACAACTTGAAACTTTAAAATTCAAAACAAAAAGTTTCTGTATGTAGTTGACATTTGTTACCACTACAATTAGATTTTCATTTACTTTTAGGCCCAGTGAATGCGCCTTTCAATTTGCATTACAAATCTGATTTTAAAATTTTTCAGAGTCATCTCCAGGCAAACTTATGAAGATTTGTTCCTAGAGGATGTCCTTACCAAGTTATCTTGGATTCTTGCCAAAATATTCTCCATAGCGCTCGCGCTCTTGATTATCTCCCGTGGATACAGGCGGCAGCCCTTTGGTTCCTCCTGCACCACCCCCCATAGTTTTTATGTCAAAAAATATTTGTCCTCGCCATTGGGTTAGCCAAAACCAATAACTAGGTGGGGGCGGCCCGCCACCAACAGAAGCCAGATGCGGGTGACCCCCTCTAGTATCTGAGCTATGATTGGCCGGCTGGCCGCTTAAACCACGCCCATTCAGCACTCTTCTGCCTCAGGTAGCGACACAAGTTCTGAGTTTTCAAGAAAATTTCTGGTCCCATCAAATTGAGGAATTTTAAATGTGGTAAAAATCAAGGTTGAGAAAGTTGAGCTCACCTTCAAGCTAAACCTGGCCACTTCGCCATCACTGATCCAGTTAATCACATATTTGCATCGATTTTGACGGTCAGCTTTATCTCTTTCGAATTTGCAGCTTGCTGGGAACGAGTATGATCCAGAACATGTTGAAGCGTCGACATGTAGACCGTGATGTAGCTTATCTTTCTTGCTTTCTGCAAAATTTAGAATAAAAAAATATTTTTGTGACCTGAAAAAATAGCACTACCTTCTTGGAAGTCGATGGTGAGCATACCACGATGATTACGGCCATGATATTTGAAAGCACTGGCAGAGAAGAAGTTGGGATCAGCTTGGATTGGGGCACCTGAAGCGGATGTCTTAGGGTAAGACGGAGGAGCACGGTAGGTATACGGTATGTACCTCCAGTGGTATGTTGGTAATTGTTCGGGTCAGCGCCTTTAGCCCAGATTACGGTCATAGGTCCACTAATGGTGTGATCCCACTGGTCGTCAGCTAAAACAGTTTACAAAAAAAAATAGAATTTATCAAAATAGCGTCTACTAAAAATCAATTTTTACATCATAAAATCATGGAAATTTCAAAGAGTTCGTCAATATTCAATTTTTGCTAGCTGAATTTGATACAAAAGCTCTCTCTACTCATGATAATATTGCTCAGCTAAAAACGATTCTCATAAAGTAAAAATGGACGAAATCATGCTTACCTCTAAGCTTTTTGCGGAAAACTACAGTAGTAAGACCATCTTCATTGAATGCCGATGCAGCTGTCAGAGAGTCCGAACCACCAAAAACTGTATCAGGGCGAGGAGAGGCCTATAATCACACTTTCTTGATTAGGGCAATTTCAAAAATTTGTATTACCTTGGATGGCGTGTAGAAATCCTGCACTCGTCCACGTCCATTCACTACCGTACCGACAACCATATCGGTGCATTCCATGGCATTTGCTAAAGTCAGAAAACGAGTTAGAAGCTATGCGAAAGAAATGAGAGAAAAACACACGAGTGGAGCTTTTTGGGGCAGGTGCAGCCAGTGCTTGTCTACGAAGACGAGAAGGAGCTTCGGAGATCCGTTTACCAGCAGCATCGCATATACAAATTTTATTAGGAGACACTCGCGGCTGGTAGAGGTCATGGTAACCTGCAGGTAAAGGTTAGGGTGGTAAGAAGAAGGCTGGATTATCTTACCTATTGGAGTACGTGGATTTGTGAAGTCGCTGCTCTTTCTAGCTAGAACCCTTCCACCACCGATGGGGAAGAGGAAGTACCAGCACTGATCAAGAGGGTAGTCGGTAAGACGATCTTTGGAATGAACAGCACGACGGAACCAAAGGGTCTAAAATGATAGTGGTTGTTCACATAATAGATTTATATTTTCTGACTGCAAATAAAAACTTTAAAAAATGGTTCCGAGAATAAATTTCAGCAAAGTGATAGCAAGAATTGGAAGTCACACAGATCCTTCAGTTCCAATAGAACTTTGAACACTCTGACTACTTCGACTTTTATTCAATTATAAGTTTTGCTGTTTTGGAGTAAATTCTGAAACTTTTGCTTCGATTTTGAAACGCTTGAAATATCCATTCAGAAAATGTCCAGCTTTTGTGAAAATGCATACTATAACTGAGACAGCTCTCGGATCTGCGCCTATGGTTCCAAATAGCGAAACATTTGCAACATTCAGAACTTCCCAAGCAATTTTGCCTTTTCTGTAATTATAGAAGAACTAACCTGGATCTCATCCTCGATTTTGCCTCCGATGTCATAGATATCTTGCCTGTCTGCTGGATCAATTGCAGGAAGTTGTCGTCCATACGCGAAACGATCAGTGACAAAAGCTTTGCCTTCATATACCCAACCAGTATAGATGTCAGAATTTGTCATTTGTCCGTCTCTAAAAATATTGAAAACATTTCAATTTTTCCATGCGGCAACATTTCTGCTGTGTGAAAAGCAAAACTTGCTTAAAACCCATGATTTTAACGATAACGCGCTCACTTAGAAAATCCAATTCCGGTCCATCTGCCGATGTTTTTGCTTGAGATCTCAAAGCGAACTTCGTTGGCAGAGTCATTGTAAGCCCAGGTGGCTACATATTCGCAGTCTTCACCAGTACAGCCCGCTGGATGACGGAATGAGCTCTGGCATGCTGCGTTTCCTAAAAAAAATAAATTCCAATAAAGTGATATAAGGTTGAGGAACGTTCTGGAAAGTACTTAAAAATATATGTAATAATAGTCAAAGTAATTTGCACTATAAAATTGCATCACATATAGTTTTACAGAAGCTAATTAGAACAAATAAGAAACTCTCACCCTCGTCTTTCTTTTCCTCTTCTCGACAACTTTTTATACAAACTTCTTTGTCAGATAACAATAAAGCAGTGCTATTGACTATGATGTCGCCGTTCTACAAAGAATTCCATACAGCTCAAGAAAAGCAGTTTTTCTAGAATCAACCGACCTCATCAAGTTGCCCGCCCGAAACCGGAAACATCATTTTCCAGCATTTCCCGACGAATGACTTGTCATTCTGGTCTCCAGTGTTCCTCTTCCGCATAAATTGCGCTCGAAGAACGCCGTTGGCATGTGTACCAATCTGTAGGGGGAGAATTTATTTTATGGCTGACAGCTAATGCTTTAAGCATAATAACTGTACAAACCACATTTGGCGTGAACAGGTTCTGTTGCGAATCGCTTGAGGGTGAATCCTGTCCTTTGCTGTACATATCGTGTAGGCTAAGGTTACCAGCATGCGACTTTATGATCATCATATCGGCATCAGACTAAATTAAGTTCATTAGATCTACTTTTCAACAATCAGAAACTAGAGAAGAGCATTTTTAGAGGGCACGGCTAAAATCAAGCCCTTGTTTAGAAACGCTTCTTGTACCTCTTTCCCCTCCCCCCCCCCCCTTGAAAGATATTTTTGCACTAGTTGCCGCAAAACCATGTCCGTCGCACAGATACTATTAGGTTGTCCAGAAATTAATGTCCGTTTTGAATTTTAACCGCAACAAGTCAAACACTTTTCATTCCTGAACAGCTTTCAAGGTACCATTCGATAGAGCAAAGCAAGCTCTACAAGAAGGCTATCTTAATTTAACAACAGCTCTGATTCACCTCGAGTTTCGAGCCAAAAACTAAAACGATTCAACTATCCGAAAAATCGAGAAAAATCATAACTCAGTTCATAAGAGTCCTGCAAAAATTCTAACTTGCTCACGTAAACACTATCCACATAAGACATATATGTACGCCATTGCCTTTTTTTTCCTCTGTTAGAAATCGAAAAAACGAAAATTTTCCTACTTTTGCAAAAGTGATGCTGCGTCGTCCCCACATAAGTAGATGTATACTACAAATCTGTAGAAGTAAAAACGCGGATTTTCAGCTTCTTGCAAGCTTTAGTTCTTGAGAAATTTGAATTCTAGTTTGGACCACCTGACTAATGAAAGCTATATTCGATATTTCTCGAGAACTAAAGCTTGTAGAGAACTGAAAATTTATGTTTGTACTTCTATAGATTTGTAGTACACATCTATTTATGTGGGGACGACACAGCATCACTTTGGCAAAAGCATGAACATTTTCGTTTTTTCGACTTCTAACAGAGGAAAAAATACGGCAATAGCGTACATATATGTCTTATGTGGATAGTGTTTACGTGAGCAAGTTAGAATTTTTGCACGACTCTTATGAACTGAGTTATGATTTTTCTCGATTTTTCGGGTAGTTGAATCTTTTTAGTTTTTGGCTCGAAACTCGAGGTGGATTAGAGCTGTTGTTAAAGCAAGATAGCCATCTTGTAGAGCTTGCTTTGCTCTATCGAATGGTATCTTGAAAGCTATTCAGGAATGAAAAGTGTATGCCTTGTTGCGGTTGAAATTCAAAACGGACATTAATTTCCGGACAACCTAATATAATCTCAAACAAGAATGGCATCACTGTAAATTTAGCGAACTGCGTTATATTACATTTCAATTTGACGCTAAGAGAAAATTATTTTCTTTGAAAGTTACCCGTCCTATTCCGCTCAATGTTAGATTGCAGGATATGAAATGTTTAAAAAAGGTTTTTCCAATTAGGTAACATACTCTCTGATGATTTTACTCTCACAATTTACTTACCGTTAAAAAAATCTCTCCAAAAATTAATTTCTTCTAAAGACCTAAAATAGATTTCCGAGATACTTTAAGGCCTTGTGGATGACAGTATCTCTACTAGGCTGTTGCATAAGTTCTGTCCGATTTGAATTTTTGAGTTTAAAATGTCATAACTTCTTTCAGAGTCAACTTTTTTCCAAGGTCTTAGTTTCTATGTGTTGAGCAGTCCCTTGGCTAAAAAAATGCGTATCGAGATCTGCGCAAATCTTTGTTAAGGAAGAACCAAGAATGCAAAAACTTCGCAGCGTTTTTCTTCGAATCTTCTTTTTTGACATGGTAACGCTCCCTTATGAAAATTGATAGGCATCTTTTCTAATAATGGATGGATAGAGAAATTTTCGTAGATTATTATACAACATAAAAGAGCCCATAGGGTTTGCGCTGCCGAGAGATTTTCTTGACCGAACAAAAAATTAGCCACTTTTTGACCTCGCTTCAGCACATGTGTGCATGCCTATTTATGAACTACGAACGTTTTACAACTGACGTGAGCGCCGAAAAGGAATTGGTGGATGGGCCCTGTTAGCTCTTGCTTTGCCCTAGCACCTCCAACTTTGAGCTTGTCGATTACTTCTATTCGCAGAAAGTTATTGCTTGTAAAACATCTATACCAAAGATTTATGTTCGAGGATAAATTTCACTAGCAAGACGTACTCTTCATGGGACCGAACTTCTGCATATACTAGCATTCCATACCCTTATTCCGAAGCCAATGAAAGAACCTGACTTGAAGGGCGCATTGTGGAGATATCCTCGCAAGGACATATTTCTAGGGATAGAACGTACCTCGGCCACTTAGAGATTTTAGGCCTGTGATCTCCGTACACTAAGAATTTTATTGAATTCTGGTATGCTTTAGAAAGCGCAAGGAAAGCACTTTTCAATGATACCAACCGTATCGAATTAGAGATGAAATTCTCTCAGAACAGCTGCTTCAAACATGAGGCAAAAAAATCGGACAGAACTTATGCAACAGCCTAGTATTTGAAAAAAAAAAACTATCCGCCACCTACTCTGAAATCTCCGTGATAAATAAGGCCAATCTTGTTAGAAAGACTCCGCTATATATGGAAATTCTTTACTACATAACTGTAGGGCGTTTTCTAACGCGAATTTTGCAGTTACTGCAATCTTATTCAACGGTACTATATAAGATAATAAAATCCCGAGATTCAGTGTACTGACACTTTGCTGTAACCTGAACTTACCCATGTATTAAATATCACAATACCATGAAAATTTTGTCAAAGAACCAATTTCTATAGAAACTCCCTTATAAATCTCAGAAAAATTTCCGTGATGGTCTTAAAATGAGCTAAGCGCGGGAAGATCCTACCGTATTTCAATAGTAGTTTTAATGATCTCCCATCTGCGCATAATTAGTCTAAGTCTATACCAGTCCTCTCCTTTGGCGAAACATGAGTTCCGTAAAAGATAAGAGGCACGAAACTTATGGACCATCAAAGCGATCCTTTTAGTGATCCCGTATTTTACGACTTCTCATTAATGTGATATTTATGCAAAAACGATTTACCATGGATCCATCCTTGCTGAGTCCGAGTCCAGTCCAAGAATCGGTCATAAGTTTGGTTTCCAACGAAAACTCGATCTCATCAGTTTCATCGATGTAATTCCACGAGAGCTTGTAGTCGCAATCAGAGCATCCGGGAGGGTATCGGAAATCTCCATAGCAGACATCTCCACCGACTGTAAAACAAATTTTCAGAAATTGGATATCATGAAAGTAAAGCGCATCGCTACAATATTACAAAGAGACGGGAATAGTATACACTGGAAGTTTCCCAAATGAAGGGCATACCCCAACTAAAACTTTGCCATAAATTTGTCGAATCTGATATATAAAGAATCGTTAGCTCAACTCAAAAATCTTCCAATAGCAGGACACCGCGGCGGGCGAAGCGAACGTTCTTCCAAACAGCACCATTAGATTACTGGTCCATTAGTACTCCAAAAAATTTCGGGCGCAATGTCATTTATCTGCCTCTATCCCCCCCCCCCCCCCACCCCACCCGATTCCCTTCAATGTGTATGTAGGTAGATAGAAATAACAAACCTTTCAATTTACTCTGTTTTTGCGATTTGGAAGAGGAAGCAGTGCTCTGAGATGTTGTGGACTTTGTTTGTAGTCCTAGAAAAATTTTTCTCATTTTTTTCAAACAGAAGAAACAAAGATATCAAAGAGAACATAAAAAATAGACCGAATTGATATTGTATTTTTACAAAGTTAACCACGGTAGGGCTTGATTAAAAATCAAGAAAATTGCTAAAAATTTACAGCCTTGAGCTCATATAAACACACTATTGACGCAATCGTTTCGAAATTAACATTGAATCAAGACTCTTCTAATTCGCTTGTTTTTATGAGCGCTTTACACGATGAGAAAAAATCGTGTGCTTCCCCTATCTGAACATCCGAAAAAAATTCACCTTCAGTAGAACAATCGCCCCAGTAAACGCACACTCCTTCAGGATTTCGAGCATAACCCTGCATGCAAGCACATGCTGGGGTTCCACATTTATCGCAGTCGGTCCTGGAGAAGATCGACACACAGTCCGGCTCGCAAACTCGTCCACATTCAACAATCGTCTCGTTTACGGCACATTTTAGACTTTCAGGGTTTTGCGTAGTTGTCGTTGTTCGTGGTGCTGTCTGGATTGGGACGTCCACTGGAAACAGGAGTATGGATTACTTCAGAAAAAATTAGAAAAAATTTGGCTATCCATGTCAAAGTACCTTTTTGTGCAATAAATCGCCCCAAGATAATGTGCTCTGTACTCTTCGAACACAGTGTGCTTTACAAATCACATTACTGTAAGGTCACTGAACGCAATAGATTTGGACGCTGATTAAGTAGAAAAAACTCCGAAAGTCCTTGGTAGAATATGACGTTCGTTAGTGTCCGACTAGTGTATCTTTTTCTGCATGACAAATCTACAGAAGTGATTATAAATTGAACTCAAATATAGAAAAGCAGGTCAAAAAGGTCAGGGAGATTTTTTGGTTATGGTCTGGTGTTCGTTTTTTGAACCTGTATTATGACTGACTAGTATCAGATTTCGGGAAAATATGTAGCTAGAAATCCTCTCATGAGAATCCCAAAGTAAGGCGTGGAACAAAATTTTGTGGACATACTTAAATCCTCAAAAATTGTGCGGGCTAAATAAGAAAAGCCACATTCATCTATCACTACTCTACGCCTTATGTCGAATTCAAAATTCGAATTTCATGATTTATTTTATATTTTTTGACTAATCACAAAAACGAATAGATTGTATCATATTGATCTAAAATATAAATTAATCGTAACGCCAATTCAAAAAACATCAGATAGCGGGAGCGGCAATGTGGTCCCGAAGCGCGCGGATGCAAATCTAGCACCTGTAGGAATTTTCACAAGTATGAAGTTCGAATTCGAGGCAACAAATGAGCATCCAAAGTTTTACTACTCTTTATGTGAGCTAAAAAACCAGGCAACAAAGCGGGGCTAACAAGAATAGAAAAAAAGTAGTTCCATTGTGATCCGTTTTTCCAAAACATAACATATTACAAGAGAAGCAAATACTCCTTCAGAGAAGATTTTTTTCAAATCAAATTTTTTTAAGGATTGCCATTTGCACACAGCCGTTTTTTACCCATAACATTAAAGTGAGACTTCTTTTCTTTTCTCTTATTGTAGACATTGTGTCAAAGTGCTCTTCCGCTTGATTTAACTAAGCGCTATAACTCCTAAAAATGGCGCTGCTTTTTGTTGCTAAGACTAGATTATGAGAGGTGATGCGAAATTGTAAAAAGCCATAAATTTGTTGGAAACTTCAGTGTTCAACGGGTTCCGTAAGACTGCTATAAGAGTATGAAGAATGAGTTTCGCAAAACTATACGGAAATTCGCTAAATTGGAGTTTTAGACTTCCATATATTGGTTTTTTGACTGAAGGGTTAGCTATCGAAGTTCAAATTCCTATCCTGGATTGATTCTATGAGCTGACTGAAGTTAAGCGAGTTGATTTTTGGGCCATTCTGTTATTTCGATTTTTTGCGAGTACACTGACTTTGGAAAATTGAAATAAGCATACTGCCTTTGAAAAAATGAATCAAGCAAAGTTTTTTGATTGGCCGTAAAATTTTTCTGAGATTATAACTCCATTTTTAAATATGTGATACAAAACATACACACCTGAAACTGCAGGAACTTGAACTACTTCCGTGGTTTCCTTGATGTCGCTAAAATGACTGTCGATATCTGAAAAAATGATGTGTTACTTCAAAAACGCCCTTTTCTTGAGTACAAAATTTTACTATGAGGAGCAAATATTCGAATTTTCCTGATCGAAGAACCTACCAGGACAATCTCCCCAGTAGATGCATTTTCCTTCATGGCGGACATAGTTGTCAGCACAAGTGCATGCGGATTTTTCGCAAGTGGCCGGGCAAGGGGCCGTGTCGTACATATTGGCACAGCTTGGCTCACATGCTGTTCCACATTTGGCCCAAGTTGAGTTTGTTGGACAAGATGGTTCGGCCTAAATTGGTTAGAGCATTTAGCTAGGTATGTTCTATACTGTCAGTTTAGGTAGTGGTCTCTCTTGCACCATATATTATGTATCGTACACATACCGTATGCTACCGTAATCTTGCCCAATACTTGGCAGCACCACTATCTACCGCCTTATTTTTGTTGATAAATATGAAAATAAAAATGGTTCTCTTTATGAGCGTTAGCAACGCGTCAAACAAAATCGCAACCATTTTGCAGTTAGGGCCGAAGTACTGTAGCATGCTGTATTGTGCAAAAGGGCCACTTCCCACTATTTTACCTCCTTATCGCAGAACTCAAATGGAACGCAAACTTCCTCATCGTTAGTCATACGAACGTAGCCTTCCTGCAAATAATTCTTCTAATTTCTGTGAGTCACCCCAAATTCCTAAACGCTACCTTGCAGATGCATCGCGGTGTTCCGCACGATCGCGGGCAATTTGGAATGGTTTCGGGAAATCTCGTCCAATCGCACGATGGTTCACAATCTCTAGATGTCTCCGGGCACTTTGACCATTGTTCATTTGGGCCACATTCTTCACCTAAACTCATACCATCCAATGCTTTCCTTGTATAGAAGAGAGATACTTACTGCTAGAGGCATTCACTGGTGCTGTCGAAGTCGTGATGGAAGAAGAAACGGCAAAAATTTCTGAGCTTTTTACGCTTTCCGTAACTTCTGCACTTGTTGACGGCTTCGTCGTTGTCGTGGGTCTCGTCACCTCAACGCGCTGTAGAGTAGTTTGGCCTACTGTTGTTGTTGTGCCAGCTAAAAAGACTAGATTTGAATTTTATGGAGCACAAAAGAGAGGCTGAACACTACTTAAACTCTAAATTAGATTTGCACATGAGAAGTTTTATCAAAATGTACAAAATCTCAAACATGAAAGGCTCTGAAGGGTCCAAATACCTGATGTCTCGACTCTTGGCTCATCACGAGGACATTCGTAGTCTTGTGGCTTCCAACCGATTGCAGCCCAAGATTGTCCAGGATATCGTAAAACAAATTCGATCTCATCCTAAATCATCTCAATTAGGAACGTTTAATAAAGTTCGTAACGTTTTATAAGAAACGGATCACAAGATAGGATGAAACTTTAAATGAGGATATTGCTGCGCAATTATAAACTTGATTGTTTTCCATTTGTAAGGTATGGAACATTATTTCTTATGACTTTATGATAAAAAGTTATTAAGGGATCCTACCATGCTTCCCTTACCCATCCATTTTCATTTAGTAAAAATATAAGCTAACGTATCGGTAAGATTTTGCGTTTTTGTGCGATTCGTAAGCAATTAATATTCGACACAGTCTACAAACACATTAACTAATTATCACATCAATCAAGAATTTCGGTTCAGCGTGAAGTTTTACTACTGCCAAGGCTGATGTTCTGGGTAACAAAACCAAAAAAAGACAAATTCCTGATCAATGATTTTTAGTGAAAAATGAACGATGATCTCGGAACACTTTACTAAAAGTCTTCCAAGAAAAAACTCTCTGTTAAAGGAGTCTTCCTTAAATGCATATGTAAAAAAATTGCAACAAAATTCGGAAGGACAGCTGTTGACCTCCTACAAAGCGTTATCAGGTTTTAAACTTTCTATGCAAAAAATTACCGGATGAACCAGTTCTTTAAACGCTTTCAACTCACATTTCACAACACATTACGCTATTTAATGTTTGTACGTGCACTTTCTACAGAACTTCGAGTTCTATACTCCATTATCGGGGGGCCTTTTTAGGAGGGTCTATAGGACCGAGTCGTCAAGGTTGGAGCGGGTCTGTTATGTGATAAAGACTCGAATTTGTCAGTGGACCGAAATGTCTTCCTTGTCAAGCTGCAGTTTATTTATTAGCAAAGCAAAATCTAATAATCCTTTTCATTTTGTAATTCCCTGATTCAGTTATGTTTACTAATAGAAAAGGATTAGATAAGCGATCAATACAAGTAAGAAGGATTTCGACATTTTGAAGACCACGTAAGGAAAATTATCATGCAAGATTGCAAGAGTTCATCTCTTTCTCACGATAGTGAAAATTATTTTTTATGGTAAAACTTCGTACTCACATTGACTATCCTCCAGTAGATCTTATTGTCTTCGACTTCCCTCATACTGTAGAGCGTTTCATCGAACTCCGAAGGTGATTTCATGAGTGAGCTCACTGTAATAAAACTTTGTTCGCTAATACTATCATCCCCAAAACCTTTTCCTCCCTACCTTTCTGGCAATGTTCGCCAAAAAGGCCCCCAGTACAGAAACATTGCTTCGAGGCCGAAGTTGGCGTCGACTGGCAGAGTCCGCTTCTTCCGCAATCACTGTCGGACGAGCAGTCGGCTGTAATAGTGTGAGATTAGTCATTTTCCGGATCGCTGCTGCCTAATGTTCGAAATTCTGCTTTGGTTTCACTGGTTTCACTGGACAAACTAGTTTTGGTAGCGAATGTAACCCGTGATCTGGTTTCCCATTTTGTTTTGGAAACAAAAGTATTGCTTTTTATACATAGATAGAAATAAGGGTTAATAAATTTTGTTGCATTTATATCTTATTCATTGGAAAGTTACGGACCATAAGGAAGAATGTTTCCATCGGCACTTTTGGTCATGGCACACTACGCAACTCAAAATCTATTTTTGATTATATTATTATACAATTCGGGCAAGCTTTTTTTCTTTGATTCTTTACAATTTTTCCAGAATAAGAGCAATTTTCTTCGGGTAATAGTAGGCAATTTTGAGTGCTCTGATGAAGAGAATCGAAAAGTTGCACAAAAGGAATCCAGAAAATGTTTCAAACAATTGGAACTCTATATCAATCTGAATGTAAAAAAATTCCTCGTATTGAAAAAACCAATCTGCTTCTTTTATTTATTTCCCATTGAGAACCTTACAGAAAAGTACCAACCTGTATATTGGCAGTAATCTCCAAAGTATCGGGGGTTGCAGTTACATTTTCCATCTTTCCTGGTACCATGCGATAAGCAAGTGTCTCCATCGGGGATTTCTGTAAGAAAGATCATTAGTAACGACGCAAGGGTGGTGGGGGGAGGGTGCAGAAATTGAAATGGTTTGCATGAGTAAAAGAAATGTGTAAGCGATTGCTGTGGTTTTAGGAATTATATGAATAGACCAATTTTCTAAGTTCATAAAAAACTGAATTTGCAAAAAAGATCGTGCTGTATCTTCTTCATTTTGGAAAATTCTAGAACTACGCAGTTTTTTGCAG
Organism: Cylicocyclus nassatus; assembly: GCA_958299035.1. Lineage (NCBI taxonomy): Eukaryota > Metazoa > Nematoda > Chromadorea > Rhabditida > Strongylidae > Cylicocyclus > Cylicocyclus nassatus. Next base: position 67,929,367 of record CATQJL010000316.1, read on the forward strand.
GGCATATTTATTTAATAGATTTTTCAAAGGTCAAGGCTTACTTTACGCTCCTTTCGACCAGAACTTGCATTGCACTTCTCTCTCTCTCCCCCCCCCCCCCTCCTTTTTGCCCAAAAATAAATTCTGCAACTCTTTGCAATATCCATGTTCTGATCAATGTTCCCCTGTTGCCCAATTGCAAATCTACATGACAGCCGTTTCTCTTCTATCTCCAGCGCCTTTTTGCTGATCACGGGATTGATCTAATGCGAATGGCCTAGTTAGGGTGTTTGATTCAACCCGCTGCTTTGTGTGATTGATTGGATTCGTTTTGTAAAGCGGTGCTGAGACATCAAGATTTGCCAGAATCAATCGAAATTTATGGCGTATATCGGAGGAGCAAAAAGTTCGAGGAAGTAAGCATGCGAGGGCTCAAAAAACAAGGTTCCTGCATCGTTGGATTGATTGGATTACGGAAAGAGTTCGCTGAAGTCTGATGTTTTGTGGAGTTCCTAATCAGATTTATTTTATTTGAACCATTGAATCCTTTACACGGAAATGAAGGGGCGTTAAGGGCAGTTTGTCTAGAACTTCGAAAATTTGGCATCCCTTGCAGCAGAAAGTTTCGAAAAATAACAAAATTGTTAGTTCCAAAAATATGTAGGTTCCAAAAGGAAAGAATGGAAAATCTATTCCCCTCATACATTAGCCCTAAGAGATAAAGAATGGAAGAACCTACATATTTTTGGGCTGATGAATTTTTCTAATGACTGAACCCCTAACATTCTTTCTTTGCCTTTCATACCACCCGTTATAATGACAATTTTCAAGTCTCACTTTCACTTTCTGACCTAACAGCTTTTTTTCATAGTTGACTCATGTTCGCAATTAGTGGCAAAAAGTTTGTCTTTGTAACGGAACGATTCACTCTTTAGAGGTTAATTATCATGCTGAGTCAGTTCAAAATTCCACCAAAATGGAAAAAATAATTGGATTCAGGTTTGTGAGTGCAGAAACGTGTTTACAAGTTCTTGAGAAAAATAAAAAAAGAGCTTTGCAGAAGTTCCAACTGCAGTTTTTGCAATCTTTGCAAAAATGCGCAGTTGCAATTCTTTCTATTATCTCCTAGACAAATATATGCAAATTCAAAATTGTTTGATTTTTCCTCACAGAGAATATCTGTCAATCAGTCTATCATTCCCATCCCGAACCAAATCTTGAAGAATTTAGCCATGGCAGTGGTAGACCGAGGAAGGGACGTTTCATTTTAGAAACTTTTGCAAGTTAAAAATTCAAATTAGCCTTGTAAGCACGCCACGCCCTCTTTTTCTAAATTTTCGGGGTTATGGGCCCGCAAAAGCTTTGAGAAGCGCCCCAAAAAATGCAATACGCGTTAACACACGCACCTTCATTTGTAGAAATTTTTTGTCCTCCCCCCCCCCCCCCCCACCCCAGACGGAATTTCTGGGACCGCCGCTTTTTGGGTAATTATTTTTCGAAGTAATGCAGGTGCTGAAATAAAAATTGGCGTAAAAACAAGAAAAGATAATTTTTAGGGCTAGCTTCAAAATTAGTGCAATCAAAAGGTGTTTGTGTTCCAACAAAAAACATCAAAAAAGCGAATAAATGATCAATAAATAATAAATAATTATAAATAGATACAGTTTATTCCTTTCTATTTTGAACTTTCATACATCAAATATTCGCCATCTAAACCAAAATGTTTTGGAGAATTCCTCTCCAAATTCAAAAAGTACTTGAGTAATTGCTTTATTAGGAAACATTTACAAAATATACCACTCTGGAACACTCCTTTTCTCCTTAATGCCGACCAATCCTTTTCCGATTACAATCTATACAAAACGAAGTTGAGTGTCTCGAAATTTGTCGAACACACTCTAGAAAACCAGGTCAGCTGTTACTGTGCGCTGGCGCATTCGCTTGGGTGTTCCCCTTCAAAAGACGAATCACCTTCAAGGGCATTTTGTGCCTTAAAACGTGTGCAAAGGAATTTCAACACAGCCACTTTTTCGGGCCATTATTTCTTCGACAGTTCTGTTTCGATGGGTTAGTCACCATGCTGCGCGCGATGCCAATGCACTACCCCGATCTGGGTAATTCCACGTGAAAAACAGGGAAATTACTCTTACAAGGAAATACTGAGAGCGCACGAACCTTTAAGAATGTTCACATCGGCACAACTGTAGAAGAAGTAGTCATCACCATATTCGGTAGCTTGGTGAGTAATCCGAATCGCGCAGTTGGCACATTCGAACTGTGGCGGAAGAGCGATTTGTTTGCTGCTTTTGCTGAAAATTACAAACATCTTTCTACTGTGAAGAAATTTCGAGGAGAAAGGCTTACGTGATGTTGTAAGGATCGAGAAAATTCGTAAAAATTGCTATCGGCTCGTCAAGCGAGTTCAGCACTTCTAATCGGATTCCTCCCTGAAAAAGACAATACAGCAAAATGTTCACTCTTCAGTAACCTTTTTTGCGGTGAACTTTTGGCTACGGTATTAGGCTTTGAAAAAAAGCCATCATACTGCCGGCATTACTGTAGGATTACGATAAGAACTAAACTGTCATTTCAATTTGAGGTTACATCACAACCGTTAAGGCAGCCTTAACTTCTTGAAATTTCTTACACAATAATGCCGAAAATTTCATCTAAATGCGTAGCGCTTTCTCCAGGAGATACGGTAGGTGTACTGTAGCAGCGATTTTCTCAAAGGTCCTGAGAAATTAGACTCTAACGCGCTTGCAAACAGCTTCAAGATATCGCAAAACAATGTCTCATATAGGCAACCAATTCACGATCATGTTAGTGCGCTGCTAATAGCCTACCGTAGTCCTACAGTAATAACAAACTTTATAGTGAGTGATTTGAGTAGTATAAGTAGTAGTATAAGTCTTCGGAGTAATGCTAGAGTGGCTGAGAGAATTCAAAAGTTTTCAAGCGCTGATCTCGTTACTTTCGCACTAAGGACTGTTTTTTAAATGATACGGTAGGTATACTGTAGCAACAGCCCCCAGTGAAGTAACAATGTATCGCATTTTTTAGCTCTAAAATCTCATACAAAGTTCATCATTTAAAGGAGCGTGTCCGTACTATCTGATTTTTGAAATTTTTGATTGAAAATTCCTAAAAAGCTAGCTAATTTTTGCTGACGCCATGCTGACAGCTTCCATCGTAATCCTACCGTATTGGCAAATAACTTGGTAAGTTACTTGTGCGAAAGTACAAAGCCAAGCCAGCGGATAACCTTGGCCCTCGAGATCTATTGCGCGATATACGAATGTGCGGCTAGAGAGTAATTGGAGGGATTACGGGCAGCGATAACGAACGAACGCCGGCACTTGACGAGGTGCGACACAACCCCCCCCCCCCTCGTCAAAATTTTTGATTTCTAAATCTTACCTGGTGTGGTATAGCAGTGAGCCATTCTAGGTCTACGGTAGAGCCAGCTTTGAGAAACGTTCGGAGTCCTGGAACGATTATTGAATTTCAAGGATTTGGTGTTCTAGTTTGAATTTATCTCGTCGGCTGACCTTGCCAAGGCTTTTCCGGTCAAAAGGAAGGACACGCGTTCGAGCCGCGGCGCGCGGTCACAAGAAAACCCAGAAAATGCTACTGTAGATGCGTTTTTCTCGCTTCTCTCAGTACACGCTATGTTGGCTTTGAATAGTCAGTGCATTCATTCAGATAACAAGAATGATTCAACGTCATCTTTTTCCTAAAGAAATGGTTGTAGAACGCGCGCGGCCGCCGCTCCGTGTCGGTAGAGGTCGTTGCAGGATAAAAACAGTCGCAAAATTTACGACTTTGTGCGAAGGATCGAGACCGAGGCAAGCGGGAGGGGGGGGGGGGTGGTCACGATGTTCGAGAGCCGACGCGGATCTTCTCGAACATGGAACCGTTTGTCGGGGGCTTCCAAAACAAGAAATCGGGGACATTTAGGGGCGTTGAATCTAAGCTTGTCATCGCATTCGATGAGAGCTTTTTAGCCCATCTACCGCTAGGTGTTTCTCGTTTTCGTTTCTGAACTTTTCTCAGCTTGCGCCGAATTGAAAGCTAATTAGGGTTATCGAAAAACTTGCCTCCGATCCTCTTTCTTAATGTACATGAAATGAGATCATGCACGAGAATGAATACAAGAAACATGAAAGGGATTCATCGCAGAATTCAAAAGTTTTTATATCCGAAAAGCGGAAAAACCAAAAAAGTTCAAGAAACAAACTCCCTACAAGATAGGAAACCGGAAATCTTTGCTCTTAGTAGTTTCCTAATTGCTACTAGTGACGAGAAAGACGTGAAAAAGTGCAAAAGAATGTCATTTCTAACCAGTTTGACTAAGTGTGCCCGGCTTAGAGGCTTGAAGTTGCCCAATCATCATAAATAATTCATAATTTTGCTCTTCTAGCTGTTAATCGTACAAAACTCCAAGAAACAGGAAATAAGTCTTACCCGAATCGATGGGTGGTTTAGGAACTCCACAGGGTAGCTGACTATTAGCTGTGCTCAGAAAATCAGATTCGGGTAGTCGAGCTGGAGGGAATGTTAACCTCACATGGGCCCATGATGTCCCGACCCAAGTCAACAATAATACCCACCAGGGCATCTGGAAGTAAAGAGAATAAAAATACGGCAGATCTTTGAATTAACACGGTTTTCCACAAAAACCTCTGAAAAATGATACAAACGGATAAACGATGATGAAAACAACGCAGAATGAATCCCGCGGGGCCATAAATCTTAGATACGAGTGTTCTTGAGATTACATCATATGAATTCTAATTTTTGAGAAAATCTCAGATACAATTTTAACTTTTTTTGGTTATTCGAATTTCGTTTATAAAAAAACTAGAACTCCAATCTCAGCATTTACATGATTACTAGCCGAGCAAGAAGATTTACTTCCCAGCAACCTTGTGGATGCTAAAAGTCATTAAAGACGATCCACTCAGGAATCACACTAATCCTACCTAATACCGTACGTCGGGTGAGGATAACAGTTTGTCCACACTCCGAGGAGATCTATTCGAAGATCTATTCAGAGTGTCGTAGCGAAAAAGTTCGACAAGTGAGTCTCGAAATGAAAGGGAAACCTTAGGGTGGCTGAGGTCATTGCGAAAGCACTGTAAACACGATACGGTGGATAATTGTTCCAACAGACAATAACGCAACAATCTTCGACAAAGTTCAGAGCACAAAATTTCGCGGAAAAGGGGGTGACCGTGGGAAAAAAATTGCAAAACAATAGGAAGAGGAAGCTCTGTTCGAGGTGGAGGTGACTGTAGTTAACAGCTTAAGAACGACACTGAACAACAAGTAATTATAAAAGGCATTACAGACAGATTGAGGGTGGGAGGGTGAATGTGGTCTGGGCCACTGACTTCAAAAGGGGTTGTATCCCGTCAAAAGTGCAAAAAATTCCCCTTATCCATAGCTTCACATTGTCCGCATCCTTTTTCAGATTGTAGATCTCTTGCGATAAATCTTCCCCTGCCCTGGCTTTGCAAAAGAGGAAGGACAGATTTTGAAAATTTTGCTTTAAAAATGTGCGAAACGCGAATTTTGTAACGAACTAGGCGATTATTAGTACTACGATAATAGAGCGAGAAGAGGAGGAGGAGCAAGTCACTCGGAGGAGGAGGAGGTTCGGAGCGCCGAAGAGGCAGTTGCGCAAGGCGCTCTCTGAAGGTCGACAGCACTCGCTGCTGATGAAACAAAGATAAAAATGACTGCATAGGTCGGGTGGATCGGGTAAGGAACGACGTTCCTGGAGAATGATTCATAGTGCGGGTTTTAGAAGCAAGAATGACCAAGAGTGGATATGAAGAAGAAATATCCACGGCTAGGCGTTGACAAACTGCTTAGACGGTTAGCCGCGAGCGGAACGAAGTGGAAGAAGTGTTGAATGGCCACTAAATTTATTTCCATTCATTTGCTTACCTTTTATGCCCTGAAACCGGGTGGAGAAGTGGAGATTAGAACATAAAATTTCGGAAAGTCCAGAATTCAGTAATATTTAGTGGAATTTTTGATGAAACTCAACCGGTGTAAATTACCACGCTTACGCTATAGCCGATAGTGAGTATCAGAATGAATGGACATGTTGCGCAGTTTAGAAATTAGGTCAAAGAACTACGAATACCAGCGTGATAGCCCCTGAAAGGTCATCACACAGCAGCGGAAATGTTAAGCGAAATATCTCACATCTTCATCGGAAAAGGGGAAGAAGATAGTCATAGGGCTAGTTTCTAGTTTCGAAGAAACAAAAAACTATGAGGGTGCGAAATGAGAGAATGCATATGACGATAAAAACTCTATCAATCGAAGGTTTCGAACGAATAACTCGTTTCTCTAATACTTTCGCACCACCACCAGCACCACTATCATCACAAGCAACACCTACCAGCGCCATTATTATTAGCAATACCTACCAACACCATTACTAATAGCAACACCAACTAACACCATTACTAATAGCAACACCAACCAACACCATCACCACCAACACCACTATCACCACCAGCAATGCTATCACCACTAGCACTACAGTCACCATCAACACCACTTAAAGGCAGTGTCTCACCAAAGTTGAGGTCGCGGGGATCTTTACATATTCTATTATAGGGACCTCTAGATAGGCCATTGCAACAAGTCCCACTCAATTTGACCCCCTCTACGCTGAGAAAAATTCGCTCAAAGTGGTACGCGGAGAGCCAGTTGGTACGCGCGGACGACTCCTTCGGTCTCCCCCCTTACGCGTTTGAACATGTCCCTCCACTTGGTATCCACCTCCCCTCTGTTGCTGCCACTGTGGCTGAGGCTGAAGTTGGAAGGTACAACTCGTCCACGTTGCTTCCGCGGGGCCTCCAGAAAACGGGGTTTTTGGGAACTTCGTGCGATTTTAAGCCCATACAGTGCTAGACAGGTTCCGACAGGCTTGCAAAATGCAAAAATTTCGGCAACTAAATTTTGGTGAGACACTGCCTTTAACCACCAGCACTATCACCTCCAGAGACTCCATCACCACCAGCATCACTATCATCACTAACAACACCATTACCACCGGCAACACTATCACCACGCAGGGCCCGGCACCGATGGTTTGGGGTCAAACTGGACTTCGTTTTTGGAGTTAGAAGCAACGGGGACATCGTTTTTATGAGGTCCTGGAGGAAGCGCCAAAAAACACGACGAACATGTCAGGTTTCACGAGTTGAACGTGTTCTTTCGCAAGCGCGCGAATTTCAAATGCAAGACTCAAACAAACAAATGGCTTGTTTACAGCGCACAAACAATCACATGGCTCCGAATTTGGGCTATGAGTATACAATATTACTCCAATCTATGTTATGTAAAAAGTTCCCAAAACTTATGTGTCTGAATACCCGTCCCGGATTTGTTGGTTTCTAGACCAACCACCGAACCAACTGGGTTGGTTCGGAGCATAAATTTCGGAGAGTTCACATAAGTTTTAGACCTTTTTGATTTGGACGATCAAAACGCTCAAAAATCTATTATATAGTGAAGAGAGCGAATCAAACTATTGCCTCTCCTCTTCTTTTGAGCCAAAAGTAGTGCAAATCTATACGCCTTGATAGATATTGCGCTCCAATCACACGCGGTGTCCTTTGAACTACGTGGCGAAAAACGCACTGCCAGATTGTTGAGGCCACAGATCTGGTTGGCTTAGGAGGTTCTCGACATTCTGAGCGCTAAAATGGTACACTCCCAATGACAGAGCCTTTAATCAACTCGAAATGTTTTTTTTGCTTTTTTGTTGTATTAGTTACCTCAAAATGCGCTTTTTTCGCTTTTTTAATGTTATTTTGCCTAATTAAGGGTTTCCCTACTGACTTTTACGTCAAGAGGAACTTCGTAAATTTTCGCGAAGTCATGGGGGACTTCGTTTCCGGAAACGCTTCAAACCAACGCGTGCCGGGCCCTGTCACCACGGACACCACTATAACTACCAGCACTACAATACTACCACCACTATCAACGCCACCATTACCACCACACCAGCACTGCATTCACCACCGGCAACACCATCAACACCAGCACTACCGTCACCACCGGCAACACCATCACCACCGGCAACACTATCAACACCACACTACCGTCACCGCCGCAACATCATCACCACTAACACAACCATCACCACCGGCAACACCATCAATACCAGCACTACCGTCACCGCCGCAACACCATCACCACCTACACTACCATCACCACCGGCAACACCATCACCACCGGCAACACTATCAACACCACACTACCGTCACCACCGCAACACCATCACCACCAACACCGCCATCACCACCAGCATCACCATCACCATGAGCAACAATATCACCACCAACACCACCAGCATCATCATCAACACCAGCACCACGATCACCACCAGACCGCTACGACACGGGAATATCACGAAAGATTGCTAATGAAGAGAATGACGAATGAACGAACAGCGGGCGAACGAACAGGCCAGATGCCTCATCGGAGGGCCCAGCCCTCAAACTTGATGTGTATGTGTGCGTTCTATTAGCCAGACTCCGAACAGAAAAGAGACTTGATCAGAGATTTGCAAAGCGCCGACGGCACATTAGGACATTAGGAGTGCACTCAGAAACGGAATCCGCCAACCAACCAGTGGCTGCAAGGGGTGTAAATGAAGGGGTAAACATGCGAAACTCCTAAATTGGACATAAAATAGGCCGCACCCATAACTGTGCACGATGACTTTACTAAGGCGTCGACGATCGCCAAGGAGGGGCCGTGACCCAGAAACGACGTTATGGGACTGTTTCAAGCGCTCCCGCGCGCTCGCTTGCGCCAAGGATGCGCGGCTAAGGAAATGAAATGCTAGCAATCAAGAAATGACGAAGACATGCAAGGTGATCTGGGACATTTGAGATGTTGAAGCCATCTGGCTATGCCAAAACACCCTGACGCAGTCGTGTAATTTGTTCGAGAGGAATCATCTTGTTGCCATGCGAGCATAAAAAAGCTGATGGGAGGTCTTCCGAGCCCGGCATGCGCGATAAAGTTCGCCATTCGCAAACTTGTTCTCCTTACAGTTCTTCCTATATTTTATAAGCTTGGCATGAGATACAGAGCTTTTCTTCATTCAGAATCAGGTGGAACAGGTGGTAACACTACTCACTGTACACATATTCTTTTCATTTGACTTAGAAATGTTCTTCCAAATTTTGCACAAGAAAACAGCTTTCGTGGATCAGCCAGCATTGAAAAAAATAGAAAGAGAACTCAGAACAGCTTACAAGAGAGTCTTACAGCTAACTCAACATACGAATTGGTAATCGCATTTGGTTCGAAGCACAGATTATCGCTAAAAGTTCATAGCGATAAAGAAAGGCACGAAAACCCTAGGCTAACAGTTAAACATACCTATTTGCAATCATAATGTAACAAATGTAGAAAGTAGTCATGCTAGAAACATTCAAATTGTGGAACGTAGATGCAACTTTTCAGGTTGTTGTTGTGTTAACATCTGGATTCATGGAGAATCGTTTATTGAGCGTGGGTTTGTTAAATTGTAAAGTACACCATTCCACCAAGTTTGGTCATGAATAGGCTCTGGCCTCGTAATCCCCACCGTTCTCCCCTTATGAGTCCCGGAAATGTTTTCTATTACACTCAAACCTGTCTATTAGTAGAGGCGAGAGGGTCATAGTGTAACCCGGAATCGTTACCGTTAATCATGGTCCAGCAGGCTCGATGGTTAGGTTAGTGTAGTGCCGCTACGGTGGCAACAACATTCGCCCGTAAAAATCAGCCATGGAGCGCATAATTTTGAATTTCCGCCCGATGGGCTGTCTTTTACGCGCAAATGTTGTCGGCAACTTAAGAACATCATAGTAGGCTAAAATCTACTAGGAGCTAAAACTTCTGTTGTTACCTTGCTTTGCTTTGCTTTTTTCTTAAGTATAAAGAACTATGGTCGATTCGATCCGTTTTCTGACATACATATGTAATTGCACACATTGCGCACTTTGCGCGTGGTTTTTGGAATTTTGCCAGACAGCACGAGCATATCTTCCGTGAGTGTTTCTTCAATGTTTTCATCTTGGTTTTTGTTTAAATCAGGTAGCGACGGAAACCTTTAACAGAGTTTCGCAGAAGACGTTACAGAATGTCACTCTGATCCAGAAATTAACGAGCAAAGCAAGTGTTTGTGCAATTGCAGAAATTAACTGCCTTTTTCATTTATTCATGTGTTTACAAATACTAACAGGTATTGGACTTCTATAAATGGGAATACATCAAAGATCGACCGAATGGTTTCATTTTGGGCTAAAAGTTAATCTTCTTGAAGAGAAGAGCAAACAAATTTTTTAACTGTTGAAAAAGTAAGTTTATAAGAAAAATGAAGCAGTATTTCAAATCGACGGTCAAATGGCATATGCGAGAAATAGACAATAAGTTTAGATTTTTCCTCGAATGACAAAAACATTACCCGTAACCGCTTTTATACCAATAATTCTATGCCTATTGTGCCTTACAGATACCGCAACGCAACTTCTTCCTATGGTTTTCTTGCTTGGGAACCTTTCTTGTAAGCTTTTAAGAGCATAACATGAATAAGGCGGTTGTGTGATACACTAATCTGGTTGTGTCGTTACTCCATCTTCCGTAAGAAGTTCTATTAGAGTGGGGAGCGTCTATGACATAATGAGCGAACAACGAGACATAGGTGTCACTAGGCAAATCAAGAGAAAAGTTTGGCCTAATTTGAGGTAATGGAGGGAGGAGTGGAGGGAAAGAGGAGGGAGAGAAGAAGGTGGGAGTTCTGTTTGCTTTTTTATTTTTAAAATCGTTAGAAAAACCGTATTGTTAGAAAGCTCTTGCCCTGTCACATTTAGATGTTTTTTGGCATTTCACCCCTTTGAGGATTATTTTAAAAATTTCCTTACTGACGAGACGAAATAGGGCACATAGAAACTCCCATAAAAAGACAATCACAAGCGCAATCTTTCTTTTGGCTGCCCACGTCCAAGAACAATTCTCATAAATGTCTAGTGCAAACAGTGACGGGTTTTAGGAAAGTCTCCCCGTCCGAATAATGCTAATGTTTCTTTTGCGACCAACTAGCCACTAGAAGACTGTGCCCATCATCTCGAGCCATAGAAATGACAAAACGAGATAGATGACCACAAGATTTACGACTATGATAAAACAAGACAATCTTCTTCTTGAATTTAGCTCTAGAAGATTTCGGGGAAAAGAGTTTATCGAAAATATTGGTGTACTATGAGGCATTCAAGCGTTGAAAAAGAAGATATTATCTCTTAGAATTTTATCATTTTCAAGAATAAATTATGGCTTCTAAGAGATAATCTGAAAAGCGATAAACAGAAAACAAAATATTGAACATGTAGCGCTAGCAGAAAGAAGAGGTAATATTAGCTAGAACAAGAGTATATTAGGTGGGTCAGAAATCCTATCCGATCATTCATTTAGAATCAAGATAGACAAACACTCTAAAAAGGGTTCTAGCAGAATTTCCTTCTTTTTGCAGCATTAATGACTCTGTTCGGATTCCTTTGATGTTTGCTTGGAGAATCATTCAAATCTTTCACCCATGGTTTTTATCTACCCTGACTTTTGCTGGATTTAAAATCAATATTTCGAGGCGATAGAAACACATTTACATGTTAAAATTAGTGTTTAATCATAATCGATTTTTGGAAGTTCGAATTTGCAAAGATATCCTAGCGTTTGAAGCGTTCGTATATTTCACGACTTCGCTAATACCAAGACTTTTAGAAAACTTGCTTCTAAAAATATCTTGTAAAAATATTGAAAAGCCAGCTATCGATGCCAAAAAGTTGAGTTTTGTAGGATTTTGTTTATTCTATCCGACTGTTATTGAAGCATTTCCAAAGTTCGGAACAAAAATTTCGAAAAGTAGCTGAAGTTAGGGTACGTAAAATACATAGATTGGAGATTGTGGCGATTATTCGGAAGAACTGAAGAAATCCGAACAAAGACATAACTGCTGGAAAGAGGAAGAAATTCTGCATAGAACACTTTTTAAAATGTTTGTCTATCTTTATTCAAATATAAGCGAAATATTAGAGAATTAATTTGTGCGACTGCACGACACCACACAAATGGGCGGGAAACCCATTCCACTGCCGGCAAGACGGCTTGACGCATTATCTCCAAAAATATGAGTGTAAGTAGGACAAGCAACGCGCATTTCCCGCCAAAAGGTGTTTTGCTCCGTAATCGCACATAATTCTGTGTAGATATACTCTAAAAAGCAGTCGAGACAGGCGGGATTCGAATGTGGAGAGGAAGATTTGTCTATTCTGTACTCTAGTTATCGTGTATTGTGTGATGTAGAGAACAACTCTTGCGCGTAAAAATCAGCTTGATGCGCTTGCGCTCCATGGCTGTTTTTTACGCGCAAATGTTGTCAGCAAAGCGATAATACTACACCAAATATCATAATGCCAGACTGCAAACGTCTCTGCTGAACAATATGATGAAGATTGCAAAGTGAATTATCAATATTTGTTTTTCTTTGGGAAAGAAGAGGAAAATCCATAGAAGTCATAAATTCAATGGGTGAGAAAAGGATAACCTGTATGAATCATACTTTTACTAGCTATTTTGGATACAGACCCATCGTAAAGCTAAACCCGAAGCTTTACGACCGAATCGGTAACCAGACATGGGATCAAATGGTCTCGAAATCTGTGGCGACAAACAACCGGCGCAGGTCAGTCATGGGTTGCACATGAGTAGCAGCAATAACCCGAATCCTCCTCCTCCGAAACGAAGACGAGGAAAGCAACGGGTGAAGTTAATGGACGGAGGTGAACGAAATTCGAAAAAAATTTCTCGTCGAACTGGAACTTTACAAACCGTATAAACGTCTATTTGGTTCCAAAAATGGAACACCGTACCATGGAGGACTTGGTTGTAAAACGAAATGTGTTGAGGAAATGGGTGAATTGGATGAAAAAGGTAGAAGGATATTAGTGGAAAAGAGTTACGAAGTGAGATAGGTCTGTAAATGTTATTCTATTCCACGCGACATTCCTCTTCTAGGAACCAATTCAGAGAGTTTTTACTTTTCGTTCGCCATTGATATTCAATAATCATAAATGGAAAAAGTTGATGAGAATGAATTCCTTCGCAAACTTTTCCAAACCTGTAATCAGGCAATGCCGGCAATTTGCAACCATATAAGAAACAGAAAATTGCATTCATTGAAAATGAGCCAAAATTTATGTGAAGCAAAGAAAGGAGGGAGCAAAAAAAGTTTCCATAAGCCTCCCTCCCCCCCCCCCCCCGGACGGACTTAGTTGCAAATTTTTTTGCCCAGATAAAATTATAAAAAATGCAAGCAATAATGTTTGCAAGCCTTTGATGTGATATTATCAGCAGCCAAGAAATGCAAGTGGTGAAGAATTTTTATAAAAAATTCAATTATTTGGACTAATTCGAAATTCGGGACACCTGAAAAATATTGCGCAAGTCAAGACTTTTTTCTTAGTTCCTACCCCCTTCCCTCAAATTAAGAATTTTTTTTAGTGTCGCCATTGTTGTTCGGTCATAACAAAAATATTCTTATTTAGAAGAAGAGCAGGATGCCTAAGGTTATGAAACCGAAATGAAAACAAAAAAATTGAGAGTACGGGGGAAAAATCAATGGCATTTTAAAAAACTGACAAAAATTTAAAAATTACTTTCCTTCACGACAATATTTCAGAAGCTAAAACTGGCTGTACCGTCTCATGCAAATTGATTCTTATATCGTTAAAATCTCGTTTAACGTAAATCACCTTCTATGGCAGTTCCTTTTACGAAACATCTTAGCGAAATGATTTAAAGCGCTAGTGTTTCGAAACCTGCTCTTTTATAGGATTAGAGCAGCAGTAAGAAAAGAAAAAAGGCAACGAAATGTCTTTGCTAAGATAATGGCGCGACTTTTATAGACTTCATTTCGGAAAAGATTTGATTAGGCGGTTCGTCACATTTCTTAGTGTTTTTTATTGCCTTAGAATTCCATTATCTGAACAGAAAGCAGAGGGGTGGTTTTGCCGCAGCAGTCATTAATTCAGCCAAGTTTTTTGGTTTTGAAATCGAAATGCCTGCGGGGGTGAGTCATGAAGACCTATTCCGGGAACATCTATCTATGGCTGACGTCGTCGTCCCGGTCAGACACCCGAAAACGCTTGAATAATGAAACGAGGTCAATGTTTTTGAGTAGAATAGGTGTCACCCACGTAGAAATTTCACCCCTCGGCCCCGTGCCCCGCTAAGGAAACTAGCAAGGGACAAGGGCGAAGAAGATGAAAATACGCTAAGTATAGGTTTGGCAGAGGCGGCAAGCGGTCCACAATTCTTCCCCCCCCCTCCCCTCCATGGAACTCTCTTCCTGTATGTGTTCCAGAACTAGTTTGAGGCATTATATACAGAATAAGCCGATAATCTAAAGATGCAGTTGATGGCGACTGGCGACTGGCATGACTTCTTCTTCTAACCTTCGTCACCAGTGTTATCATTCAGGAGTCACAACCAGAATGAACCTCCCTTTTGAAAGAATTCTTCCCATTTTAGGTGGAAAGTAATACTTAGCGGTTTAAACTAGACATTTTCTCCTGCAATTCCAGCCAAATGACAAAACTGTAATTTTTTTGTCATAAATTAGGAGGTAATGTGTGCAATTTTACGACGATGCCTACAGTAGCGCATAACTTCATTTTCTTATCATAATGTGTGAACATAAATAACAGCCAAATTCTAGACATTTTTGAAACGAAACTGTGGGCATCGAAGAATGAGAATAGTTGAGCAAAAAGTACCGTTTGCGTCGATCCATATGCACAAATGTAGAGAATTTAAATGAATTTTCAAAAATGCCAAATAGGTACTAAGCTGTTACAACTTCTGTCCCCTTCTGGTCTATTTTCAAAGAGTTTGTCGCTTAATACAGTGTAATAAACACCATTTAGAAGATCTTCTTTTGCTTTTTCCAAAGCTTGCTATATCTTATTGTTACTTCAAAATTACAAACCTTCAAGCCCCCAAGCACAAATTTTCAGCGAAGGGAATCTAAGCAATGTTCCTGGAATTACCTATGTAGAATTTTGTAGTGGGTAAGGGTGTAATGAGCTAACATATATGCTCATACTCTGACAAATAAATTGGTCCAATTGGAAAGGCCCCAGAATGCAAAAAATGGAAATCGAAATTTTGGGTGGACGCTGCCTCTAAAGCAAAAGAGCAAGCAGTAACCATCAGCCGATGAGCCTTTTTTAGTGACAAATAGCAATACCAGTAAATTTTAGAAAGTTGGCATAATTGCGCGTTAGAGGAGGGCTCAAATAGTGTTTTTTGATTTGCTCACCAAAATTTTCTGGAAGGCAAAAGATTTGTTCTCTTTAGCTATAAAATAATCACTTGAGTCAAGGCTTGGCACAGCTGGCCGGATCAAACATATCGTTTTTTTGGGACAAAAAGCAAAAAGAATTGTTTTTGTGGTCGAAAAGACACGAAAATTGCAGCGTTTTTTTAGTCGACATATCGTTTTTTGAGGATTTTTTACGGCTTTAGGGTCAAAGGGGAATTCGTAGGAAATTTTCTTGGTGCCAACTTGAGCCGAGCCGTGTCTGGAGTATAGACTACTCAGTGATGACTTCCAAATATGTATGCTTATCGTTATATGGGAGCATTACTTTGATAAACAGAAATTTGAAAATTCCCGAGTTTTCCAAATATTCCGTTTTCTCTGTGCCGTGTCGGTTTATCATAGAAAAAAGAAGAGCCCTTTTAACCGTGAAAAGGAAATATAGAATGAAGTAAAACTTGTTTCATGTATATGTACAGCATAATCAATTTTTACAGATCCGGTTTAGCAGCTGTTTTAGTTCATTTATTTGTTTACTAACTGAAGCAATCGCAGATGGAAACGGCGCAAAGCTTGTTGATAAATTGATTAACTGCAGAATCTTGTACTTCCATTATTATATCATTAGGGTGTCCCATAATTATTTACCGTTTTTAACTTAAACATCAGCATTTCTCGAGAAATGAGACACCTTCAAAATTTTCAAATACAGATCGTACTGCTGTATGTATGAGCTATCACGTGTGTGAGAGGAGTTCAGGGCTTCTAGGGGCGGAGTTTGCCATTTTACTCTTTTCAATTTTTTCTTTATTTCTAGCCGTGGAAAAATACGAAAATTGTACAGTCGAATGTGCGATGTGTCAAGCATGTGCCAGAATAAATTTGGAATTTTTTGGATACTTTGGGGTGGGGATACGATTTTTGACAGAAAAGTTCGTTTTCGACTACTAATATTTCAGCTCAAAACTTTAGCTGGAATACGATTTGCGCAGACTCTTGATAGCCATTTTATAGAGTTTGTTTTGCCCTATCGAATGGTTACTCAAGCCGCATCAATTGGAGGAAAGATACAAAAGGACGACCGTCGAAGTAAAAACGGTAAATAATTATGGGACAACCTAATACTATAAGGTGGAATCCTAAAATTATCATTCCGAATTTTTGATGTTTTGTTGTTGACGTAAAACATCGTATAATCGGTTCAATCCTCTGAGGACAATCTCCTTCAAAGAAAAAAAATTTGAACAAGAAAGGGGCAAAAAATCAGTTGATGCCAACAGGAAAATAATATAGAACCCAGTTTAGTCCAGCTACATATCTCCTTATATCATTACAAAAAAACCAAAAGAAGGAATTTTTTCAGAAATGCTTTTCTTCCAGGACACAAAAATGATACAGACTTGGATTCACCTGCCGTTTTGAGCAGTATCTCAACATCTTACCACATCCGATAGTATAGATCTATCGATAAAAATGAGCGGCAACTTAGTCCACAAAAAAAGCGCTAAGCTTAACAAAACACATGATATTCCCTTCCAGTTCTCTGCCCATGAAAGAATTACTTGCTCATCAATCCAGTTCTGCTACTGATGAATTCTATCGTTGAAAGCTTTGTCATCGCTTATCACGCGCAAATTCTGCTACGGTATAGAAACAGCTCAAAGGCTATTAGGCGCTTAGTCACTCCAACTTAATAGCCAATTTGAGGTGTCGCTATCGATGTCCAATTTTTATTCTTTATTGGAATGTGATATTTCCAGTTTCAGTTACATCGAGCCACAAGCAGCCATAAGTACTGCTTTTTGGTGGCGGTGGGTTCTTATACTGGCAGCAGGATGTCAACATTAGTGTGGTCGCGAGGAGATAAAATTCATAAATTGAAAATGCTGTAACCGCAAAGTGCAACAACTACTTTCTCTTGAGTCGGTGTTGAAGTACCACCCACTCAAATCTGAGATTCATAAGATTTTCATGAAGTGCAATAGCGAGCCCTTTAACTATTATAAATAACTGTACGGGTCCCGTTGCAAAAGGTGTATTCCCAAAGGAGTAAATTACTCCAGAAGGTGGATGTAGCTGGGGTTGCCACGCCCATCAATGTAGGTGACGAAGAATAACCAGTCGAAACTTTCAAAATATCTAGAACAAAACATGTTTTTCAGTGAAAGGTGGATTCTCAACATTGCTCTGCTTTTTACATTACCCAACCATGTTGTTGGGCGTAGCGGCCCCAGCAGTATCCACCTTCTAAAGCGATTTTCTCTCCTTGAATTACATCTTTTGCAGAGCGCTTGAGCAGCTACTAATTCGAAAACTCGCTGATGTATCCATCAAAATCCAAACAGAGATTGGCTTCAATTTGTGCACATGAACTGATTTCCAAACTATTATAAGGGACATGAACTGAAAGAGATAAATATAGAGTAACGAACATGCATATTACAACTTTACTCCACTGTGTATCCACATCCTGGCTTAAGGCTGAGTTCCTATTGTCACCTTGAGTTTTCTATTATAATACTAGTTTCCAAAACTTTTCTTTTTGCAATTCTCAAGCGTTTTTTTTTGCCCTTTTGGATTCAGTGACTGGAAGAGGCTCGGAAAGGCAATATAGCAGCTGGAACTGTGGAGGCACTCAATGCACAGACTTTGAAAAAAAATAAACGAGTGGCATTCCTAAAGTTTTTGGCAACGTACGGCTAAGTTTCATTGGATTTTTGCCAAGAAGACAGTATCTGCTCATTTCTGAGAATGTTGCAGGCACAAAATTCACTAAAAAATTGTAGGACGAAGGATGAACACAGCGCATCATTCACAAGTACACACTTCCCCTTGTGTTTAGGGCGTTTACAAGCTTTGGAGCTTTTTCTATTTTTCTCACTCTTAGAAAAAGATGTGAACGCTGATCATTAGCCAAAACAAAATCGCAAAACGTTTTTATGAGATTAGAAGAAAGAAGAGAGAGAGAGATCTGTATCAAAGAGAATGAACGACTGAAAACTTCAAGCAAGAGCCATAGATTTATAGCTAGAATTTACAGTTCACCCGCTGAGCATGAATACATTTACCGATCAGATCAAAGACCTTAACCTCCAAAGAAGGGCGTTCCAGATGTTATACAAATTGTTCCCGTTTGAGCTAATTGTATCGCTTTTAATTGCCACTCGGCCGAAGAAACTTTCACCTTCATTTTTATCGGAACGTTTAGGGTGGTTAAGTGTTCTCCGAGTGTATGGTAGCGACAGAATAATGAAAAATAATGGAATCAGATAATCGCGCAAAAAGGCGATTTCTTACAAAAAACCCCTTCTGCAAAAAGCTTATTATTTTATCATGTTCACTGCTTCAAATGTTCATAAACAAGAAAGAATTTTACCAAATCGAAGTTAGTCTTTCACATTTTCATGATGTAATACCGTAATCTGAGTGGATATACATATGTATATAGGATAGCATTATTTGCATGAATCCAATCAAGCTTGATGCTCAAATTTCGACATCAGTGTGAAAACAAGACATATACTATCAGAAAATTTGTTTTGCCAAAATGGAAAACTCGTAACACAAACTGTGAAAATTCATGGTTTTCTCGGAGATTTTTCGGAAAACCCGTTATTATTATTGACAGCCGTGCAGAATTTGTACTCTGTTCTTACCCAAAATTATATCTAATACCAAGAACTCTGTTGTTGAACATTTGCGATTGCCATGAAACCTTCCAGAATATGTTTTTGCCAAATAAAACATGATGGAAACCGGAATGTTCAAAAATTGCTGAAAGCCATAGGAATGGTGTGCTATTTGCAGATGTATGTAGCGTTACCTGTTTTCAAAATTATATCGCCACCAAAGTGCCTCATAATATTGCCGCAAAAGAGCATTATATCTTAAATGTTTTACAAGGTGAAAAAAAATTAGAGCGAACAATTTCATCAACATCAACAAGCTTTTCAGGGCAAAAAACGGTTTCTGGCCAGCGCAGGTAATGGTGATCAGCTACTTGTTACAAAAACTCAGACTTTTTGCTACAATTATTTCCGAATTGATAGTAGCCGCGCATCATTCCATAAATGTTATTTCGATACAAACCACCCATTCATTTCGAATTTGACATCCACAGAAGCGTCTTTGTCTTGGATATATGCTGAAGAGTGCACAAGTTACTTGTGAAAGCATCATCTATAAAGTTCAAATTTCTTTGTTTTTTTGTACCGGTTATTGTGCAGACAAGCGCATCAAGCGATAGCAAATTCGAGAAAAAATTTCCAAGAAAGCTGCAGCTTTCTTTCAGACGGATGAAGTTATGGTACAAGAAGTGGAGTTGCACTTTAGCGAATCAAGATTTTATCTTATAAGACTGGTAAGGCTAGAAATAAAACGGCTCATAAATTTGCGTAATGGTAAATTTTGAAAATTTGATTCGATAATGATAGTTTGCACCTGCATTTTCTTTTCTCATAGTACTTCTGAAGCATCACACCGTTTGTTATCTATCGCAGGACTCGGTACGATGTACATAGGTTTTTATTTTGAGTAAAAGAGAGAGCATCAAGTGCAATAAACCCATAATGTGCCTTACAAACTGAAGTAATGTCTAACTGGACTCAATGTATTCATGAGATTATGCAGAGAGAAAATACTGACCAGTTATAGTAAAAAGCACTGAAAACTACAAACACGTACATGAAATACCGCGAGTACTACCACAAATGAAGTTCGATCTATTTTCTAATATCCTTAGGTCTGAAACAATGATAAGGGCGTACTCTATATAATACCCAAAACAGTTTTTCTTTTCTTTCCAGCAGCTGATATTTGAACTGAAGCTTCCCATACTGAAATTATGTCAAAACTTCTTGGTCTAACGCTCCCCATTGAATTCTATAGGTGAGTGGTTAGACCTTAATCAAAGTGTATTCATTGCAAGCTATAGGCGCTCCTTTGCTTTGTAAAAACAAGGCTCAGTTACGAGTGAGGCTCAAACAAACCATATTTCACAACTTTTTAAAGCGATACATGTCTCTCTAGCAATTCTAGAAACATGAGGAGTTTGGAACGTTGAGAAATGTTAAGAAGAGAACTGGAAAGAATCAAAAGAAAATTTGTACCAAAAAATTTTCTACTCTGCCTGCACGTCATAAAATCTCCTTCAAAAATTCCAAAATAGAAGTTCTCAAAATTACAAGTCATGGGAGACAAGATCGATGGTTATATTAGGGATTATCTTGAAGAGCACAAAAACAATTGAAATAAGAATGCAACTCAGAAAAAAGAGAAGAAATATTTTGTTAAATAGTGCTCAGAGCACTTTACCGATATTCCACTCGATTTTCGGTTACGTAGGTCTAAAATTAAAGGCTCCTCATGACTTTCTATCGAGTTTAGGCAGGGCAACTCCAGTCTTCAAATGTTATTCACTTTTGCTAATCAGTTTTAACTTCAATAAACCAAATCATGCGGTGATTTCATTGTAAGAAAATTTACTCTAGCATACCTACTTGAGCGAGATAGGACCAAAGACATTACCTTTTGTTAGCAAAAACGATTCCAAGTTCTAAGGTTTTGAAATGCAGTAAGCTGAGGTGTTGTTGTCGTTGATGGACTTGCTTGACTCAGGGAAAGAAGGTTGCTCAAAGTGGCCTTCTAAAATGAGGTGTATATTGCCTTGTAGAGCTTGGAACGCTTATTCCAAATCTACCTTTGCTATCTGCTGTGGGCTCCTGGGCGAGGAGTTATGAAGGTTTTTGTGAGTAATAATCTGAATGCAAAAATAGGATAAAATCAGTCGTAACCTTTTCCCAATGTTCAAATGAGGCAGCAGCGAACTGGTACATTTAAATCAAGAATATTTCTTGCACTGAGCAGCCCGGCTACCAATTAAGGCCTATAAAAAAATGTTACGACTGACTTTAGCCTACTCTTGCATTCAGGTTTTTAGTCACAGAAACCTTCATAACTCTCGCCCAGAAGCCCGCAGCAGATAGCAAAGGTAGATTTGGAATCAGCGTTCCAAGCTCTACAAGGTAGTATACATCTCATTTCAAAAAACCACTTCGACCAATCTTCCTTTCCTTGTCAGAAGCAAGGGATACCATTCCGAATTCCAAAATCGTTATGCTAAATGTGAAAGAAAATTCATTGTTTAATTGCCTTTTATGACAAAAATAGGTTTAGCTTCCAATCAAGAAGCGAGAAACACAATTTTCCAGAACTCACGACTATTATTTGCAGAAAGACTGTTTCAGATGAGGATTCCAAATGCAATAGCACAGATGTTTGAAAATTGGTAGCCTGGCATTGAATGTAAAACATTATGCTCTGTGGCTTAGACACTTTCAGCAGAAATTCGGTACTGACAGTGAATGAAACGTATGAGCCCACGGCTCTTGAGGATATATTTCGCTTGCTTTCAATGTTGTTTGGCGTAGTTTGTGAGTGTTATGCACTATTTCTTTGATAAAAATGAACTTCAGGCCTCCAAGTAAGGTTCAGAAAGTCCCTCGTTACGTATTTGGGCGTAATTCGGCTCAGCTGTCAGCCCGTTCACAGCTCTGAAGTGTCTGTCCACTCCACACCTTCGGCACACTGTCATCGACGCTCTCATCGTGTTGGTTCAGTATTAATGGATGAGCGCCAATTACGGCGCCAGATCTCGACTGCCTTTCTCTATTGCCAGAGTCAACAAATAGTAGACATACCGTTTACAGTACGATTCGCACCGTGTGAACTTCCGTCAGCGACTTTCTCCTTGAAAATATCAAAAAAAAATTGCTTGGAGTGTGGTCCAAAGCTAATTTTTGATATTCACTGTCAAAGTTGCTTACGCGTATGGGTTTATATAGCAAAAGCAAAAAAAAAGCAGTCATTACGCAGCGGTAGCCTTTCTTTCGAAAAAATGGTCGTGTTTGCAAATTGATTACGAAGGCTCCAGAAAAACAAATTAATTTATTTCAGTAGTAATCTATATATTTATAAAACTCAAACACTGTACCGTGTTTGTTAGGATGTTTGTGGCTTATAGACTCCTTTGTATGTGAACCAAAGAGGCTGAATTTTGTTTCCCTATAAATGAGACACGGCGCATCAGATAGGCTACTTTTTTCGACAATTCGCTGAGTCCTTCTATCGATTTATTGATTTTGTTCACTAAAATCTAGGAAAATGAAGGCTATACCATTCATTTCTCCAACTTAAGTAGTAAGGGGTGGTAGAGATCATTTACATTTTGCGGTAAGGAGCATGCGGTGTCATGAAGCGAGCCGGTCAAGAAAGAAGACTATTCACCACGGATACTACACGAGCGCTGGAACTGACAAGAAGGTGAAGCAGGGAGTCAGAAGATGTGAACTGAAGAAAGTGGAGGACTGGTAAGTATACATCTTGAAGCACACCCTATGCTGGGCCATTCTGGACTCTCGGCCCGGGCGGGACCGGGGACCGCAGCTAGTTATCAATAAAAAATTTTAAGAATAGCTGTGATAAAGCTCTGAACCATTTGCTTGAAAGGCAATCAACTGGATTGGCCTAGAAGTAAAAATTATTCCAAGCCAAAAAAGAACTGTCCATCTAGGTCTTGCTCCATTTTCCTTGTGAAGAAACCTTGTTGAAGCTTTTGAAAGGCTCCAAAACAAAAAATAGACATGCGAACGCCGCTCGACTCAAGTAAAGTGCTGTAGCTCTCCTACATTTTATTTCCGTGCAGGCTGCTGAAATAGTACACTGACCAAAAGAAAAAACCACAGAAAATAATGTTATAACAGACTCCAAACTCTGCACACCAATTAGCATTTGGAACAAAGAAGCGACTAGCTGACTAATGTGCGACCTTGGGCTATGACATATGAGTTCAGACGTTTTGCGATTCTGCTGCAATTTAGGGGTTTGCAAAATGAGTTCGATTGCGCTAGTTAAGAGTTTTTAACAAACAGATATACCAATTTGAAGATTTTTAACTAAAATTCGTACGCAGTGGAGTCGCGGTATGCAGACGGTAAGGGAAATTTGGAGGTAGAATTTGTTTTCTGTTCGGACAATAAAGAATTTGCCAAATGACAGGCTGCAACGCCAAACGCAAGTTTTTTAGGAAGCATGGTTAACTTTCGATTCGTTTTTTTAAAGAGAGAAGAAGCTGTGGAGGTAGCACTCGTTAAGTTTTATGCTAGTGCATGATCGTTACTGATATTATAAGTATTATAGTAGAATAGAAACAAAATGCTCAAAATTCTTTTTCCCATAAAAAGTGCTTAAAGGCACCGTCCACCCTAAGTTGAGAATGTTGAGCTTTTGGCAACTTAAAATAGTAGGGCCCCCTATCAATCCAATGCCCAAGTCGCGGCGCAACATGCCGCTTCGGAAGTGAGAAAATCGCTTCGGAATAGCAAAGATGCACGAGGACCCCCATCCATGCCCGCCCTCCCCCATCCATGCCCGCCCATTTGCGCGCGCCCATCCAATCACCGTTCCGGAAAGCCGGCCTGTGGGTTCTCCGGAACGGGGATTGTCCGGGTTTTCGCGCATTCTCGACTTCATATTCGGAATCAGGGTCATGAGGAGGCCCTGAAACGACAAAAACGTGGAAGTCAAAAATCTGGGTGGACGGTGCCTTTAACTTAAACGTCTACCCTTCATCAGAACTCGATTTCAGTCTTCCATACCTTAGGTTGAGAAAGTTTTGTCGCAGCATTACCAGAAATTACAAGTACCCTCCATGCTTACATTTTATTTTATTTTATTTTTCTATATTTTATAGTTGGTCCATAAACTTAATTTGCTGACTATTGCGAGGTCTATTAAACGCTCCTTCATATTTTTTCACTTGGACAATTTTGAGGAAGAATTATCCTGGCCTGTCAAGAGGTTGGCGCAAAAAGGCTGTTCCTATAAGCCATTTTCTGATTTTTACTACGAGAAGTCGACTTCGAGAATTCGCTACTATTTAGAAATTCCTTCCACGCTCTCCGTAATATGATTCAAAAGGATTGTAGTATCCTTGATAGGGGTGCAATGTATTTCTTCCTTTGATAACATAGCTATGGTTTGCGACAGATTTTTTTCTTGCACTGTCGACGATATTCTTCAAGCCTATTCAGACGAGAAAACACTCCCCCCCCCCCCCAGCCTCGAAAAAATAATAGCTGCGGGCAATCTGTGGCTCAAGAAGCCTTCTTGAGGAAAGCAACCCCAAGGGCTTTCCTCATTTTCGTAAATAGACATTTTACATTTTGCAAAGATTCAGCTGATCAGCGCAAAAAGTTTTGAAAAGAATATATTATAGGGTATTTTTGGGCTAACCATAAACAGGTTCAACAAAGATAATGAATCTGTTTTTTTTCTTTCGCAGATCTAAACCCTTTATTATCTGCTCTTGTGTAGAAAAGGTAATTTCAACAAATACTAATTTTTGAAGGCGTCCATGAATTGTCAAATATGGGGTCTCAAAAAAGGAATATTATTTCCTGTTTCCATACCTTTATTTAGAATACTTTGTAGTTTAATCATTGATAGTTATTGGGGATTTGATGGTTACAATGAAAAAATTTCTGCCGACTTCTCGTACATATACATACGCTACAGACATTTACATATACAGTTGCTATATTCTTTACATGACTAGAAAGTTATAAAAACGAAAATTTTCAAGTTGTTCTCAAAGCAAAGCTGAGTCTTTCTTACATAAGTAATTCTTCATTACAAGCAGATGTAAGTTATTTTTCTCAAATACTACAACCTTTTATAGATATAAATTAACTTTTTTGGCCCGCACACTACTTTTCAAGAAATTCAAATTTCGCTTCCTTTTCTGAATTTCATCGATATTTTTCGGAAACTAGCGCTCGGAATAGGCTAAAACTTCACAGTTAATGGTCTTTATGGCGTTCAAGAATATAGAGTTTTGACGCAGCTCGTCATAACGAACTTTGCAAAATGTACCTTGATTCTGTATTAACTCAAAAAAGTTTATTTATCATGCTCTGCGGGTTTTTCAACCATTAAAAATATTCATTTTTTTGGACGATGCAAGTATTTCCTCCCAGAATTCGACAGTCGGAATTATTTTGACATAAAAGTTGACAAATAACTTATGATTTAATTAACCATTCCCTTTTTCCATCTTCATTACAACTGCTTAGCATATCAAAAAATTTCCAATTTTTGGTCCCACCGGTCATAGCAATGCGACAGCTATTTCCTCAGCTGTCAACCACAAATATTCGATGATACAACATCGGAACAGCATTACACATCCTATTGTTCAACTCATCTTTCGCAAAATGGCCAACTGTCGTTTGCTTTGCAGGGCAAACCAGTCACAAATGTTCTCGTCAAGCTATTTTGCTCGGCTCATATTTGCCCCACGCCAGCACCTGGCTTCACTACATCTGTCAAAATCTAGCTTGCGCTATATCAGGCGGACAAACTGGTTTCGCTCAGCACTTAGTCATCCATCCGTTCGCTTTAGCCTTGGTTGGTTAAGCTCGCCGTTTGCTACATCGGTTGAGTTTTTATGGCTGCAATAAAAAGTGCTTGCAACATATGGTTGGAGTAACAATCGTGGCCCTGCATACTTCTAGATTTCTTATTTTTTTCAGTTTAAGCTCTTTGCATCTCTGCTTTACGTCCGAAAATGCAGATCACACTAATGATTGACAATCTCCTTCTTTTACTCATGAATTGAACGGAAACCTGTATATTTTGGAAGCAACATACCTTTTAGCACAATCACTTGAATTTCAACTGTCCTTTGAATATCATCTTGGGGCGAAAATCTGTCACATAATTTCACAATTTCATCACCTTTTTCTCTTCGTTCTCAACGGTTTTGACTAATTCTGCTCAGTAAAAAAGTGGATCATACACACTGTAACAGTCTATAGCTCTACATTAAAGAAATAAAGTCCACATGTTTTTTGAAAAATAATTCAGTTTAGGCACTTTTTATTTGCATGAGGATGCTTTTATTTTTTCTCTTTTCTTTTCTACTTTAGTACTTTGCTATTTATCTACACATTTTCCAATTTTATTGCAAACAGCTTGCACTTCGAATTCTTCAAATAAGTTCTCAGGTCACCACGCTTGGTAAGAAAAAAATGTGAAAATATTACACATAGATAAGCGATATCATAAGTTTCATCGTTTGCTGAGCTCTTTTTCGCAAAAACATCAGAATTACTGATTTTGAGATTCTATGCGAAAAGACTTGCGAGGAAAAAGGCTTCAAGCAAAAATATTTTTGGGGTGAAGGGGGGAGGGGACCTGCCGCAGCGCAAATGTCTCCATGTTTGTTGTTTTCATAAGTTACAGCATACTTCCATCGTATACAGAGAGTTCCTACAAAAATGATTAGAGAACCAAGTCGAAATAATTTTTATTACCATCCTCAAGAAACGTTAGGGTTTGATAGCATCTATGATACTCTCTGAATCTGCATTTTGACCTGACAAATGCTCACACAGGCAAGGAAAACAAAATCTCAAGTGTAAACCAATTCACCAAAACCTCCTTCGATTAACGATTTCGCAGTAGTCAATCTTGGGTGAAAGCAAACCAAACACGAGACTAAGGGAAAAAACTCTTCATATGTTAACAGTTGTCGTTTTTCTTGCTCAATGTAATTCATCTCATTCAAATGGACTTTGGCGCTGCTTCGTGAGCACTTTCCACCCAATCTTGTAAGTTTTTGTGTGTAAGTGTGCATTTACCGGGTAAATATGTGTGATTTTATTTATTTATTTAGCTCTATGAATGATCAGATTCATCTGGTCTAAAACTAGATATAAATGTAGTCTGACAATAAGTCAGTGCACATGCACTATTAGTTTCACCGTTGCTTAGGAAATGGTCACGAGACGCACGCCTTCATGTGTAGAACTTTCTTGCTTTTCTTCTGCTAGTGTTATAAAGTAATATCCTATTTTTTTTTAGTTTCGATGGCTTGCCGAATTGATTAGTCGGGAGTATCTAGTCATATTCGATAAACCATTCTGTCACTTTGACTCATTTTCTATAAGTTTAGTTTGACAGCGCGATGGATTATCGTTTTTAACTCTAATATCTTTGCTCAAAAAGGTCCTCAGCTCTTACAGTGAAAATAGCAAATAGCCGTTTTCTGTTCTACCCGCTTAAAGCAGCTTTCTTGGAAAGTTCATACCTCAGAAAGCACTTTTCTTCCTCCTTCTGATGCTTGAATTAAGTTTCTGTAAATTTACCACTGAAAATCTTTAACTTCAAGTATTATACTGCCTGAAAGCAGGTTATTTCAAAGAAAACTCTCATGCCGTTTGCTTGAAGAATTTTTTAAGAAACAAAACTACGCTAGCTTGCTTCTAGCTATGAAATATTCTCTATAAATTCCGGGATTTATGTGTCTACCAAAATGTCCTTTGAATTTTTTGAGCGAGCGTCAGGATAAATTGCACGCTTGGGAAAAATTATTTGTTAGTTTGATTTCTCGCTTTTCTATTGTCGCTTTCTTTGTAAAGTCAAGCGTCTAAATAATAAAAAGAAGTTGCTCGCACCTTACAAATAAAGCCTGAAGTATCTCGATTTTGAATCAAAGACAATTTTTTATAATGTAACTGAAATTACGAGCAACTAGTACATACATTCTATGCACTCAGCGGTAGAGCAGGTTTTATTGGGTATATTTTCTTATTAGAAAAAGGGCATTATTGTGTTTTGTTGCACTCTCATTGCCCGGAAGACTGTAATGGGTGAATGAGTCACGCATTCTGTTCCATCGCTTCAAACTGCAATGACTGAAAGTGATAAAATTCAGCACCGGCATTTACCGTAATGTTTCGATGGACATGACTCATAGTTTAGCGCAATGGAGGACACCTGAACTACTTTCTTTGGCGAATAGCCAACCACTTACATATAATTGAATTGTTGAATATTTTACCGTATTACAAGGTCAATTAGCTCCAGTCATGTAAGG
This sequence comes from Cylicocyclus nassatus, assembly GCA_958299035.1. Taxonomy (NCBI): domain Eukaryota; kingdom Metazoa; phylum Nematoda; class Chromadorea; order Rhabditida; family Strongylidae; genus Cylicocyclus; species Cylicocyclus nassatus. The sequence goes on from CATQJL010000316.1 coordinate 67,957,683, forward strand.
CGATTGTATGCGTTCGCTACCCATCGTTTAACGGCCGATTCGCAGTTCGGCCAAAAAAGCGGGCTAGATTGGTTCAGTTTGTTCGGCTTTGATGCGATGGTGTTTTGTTCATTGTTGTCCTGTTCCTGGTTGTTCGCATGTATTTTTTTGGTTTTTGTACCGTCAATATATCTGCTATTTTCAAGGTTTCTGATCTTTCTGGTATAATTCTGCAAAAATGTGGATGATATTGTACTCTGACAGTTTGTACTCACGATAAATGCCAGAAGTCCTAAAGGTTTAGATGACGTGATCTTTATCCTCTAATTCCGTACGAAGTTAGAAATAATCGATGCTCCAATATGCATTTATAAAATCTTTATTGTATTATCTGTCCCAAATTTACTACTTTTGCAACTTTCCATAATTCTTCATGCCTACCGAGTCCATGGAAATTTCTTATGAAAAATGTCAAGCTTTGATAGAAGATTTTTTATTCATTTCACAAAAACTAGGATTTTTACAGTCAATAAAAAAATAGTTTTAATTGAGATGCTATAGAAAAATGCAATTTTAGAGCTGACTTCTTTTGCTAGTTTTTCGTAATTGTTATTCCGATAATGATTTGCAAACCCTAGACAACTTTTTTGATGGAGTGCTTCTTTTTATACAATCATGTTTCAAAAATATGAAAATCAATTTTCTTCTCGATGGTAAGCTTTCAAGACTGTTTATTTGCTGTTTTCTGTGGGACCCCAATCAACAAACAAAAAAATTTGATTGCGTCAAGGCAGCCATAAAATCGTCTGTCTTTGCGTTTTCCTGATTTTGGCTCATCGCCAATTGATCGAATGCTATAGACGAAAACCGTTTACGAGTTGAATACGATACCATAGGTTGACGTAACGTTGGTCGAGGTCAATGTGTTCGTGCTCGCACCTTGACCTTTGCTTGCTTGGTTGTAAGACGACACCCTGCTACAAGGCAAACTTCTCCTTCTATCGGCGGCTGTGTACCCTCTGAGTCATCACGACCTAGATGTTCGGCATGTTTCATCTTCGCTAGCTCTAGTTTCTCGTTTCCTCGAGGCACTTGCCGTTGTCACTTTTTACCTTTCTTGAGCCTTGGAGCTCTTTTGATCTTCAGTAAATTTCCAGATTATCAACACACATGCTCATCAAAAAGATACACTTTCGCACTGTGAAACTCTCAGCAATGCATGAGTTTGAACTTAAAAGAATAATAATGATATATTGGGGTTAATCAATAAAAATGAATAATCGCTGATACCAAGTTTTTTCGAATATAAATAGTGTGTTGCGCGTACCAAATAAATATTTGGAAAGCACCTGAAAGGACTCTTTTGCATGTCCGAGGGATAACTGATAAAGTCTTATTATTTTTCCCATTTTTGGAATTATTAAACTTGCTCTCGAAAGTTACTGCAACGTTAATTTTTTTGAACTCCTGATTTTTAACAATCAAATTCAAGTACGCTCTTCTCCTGCTTCAGCCTCTTGCGCCCAACAACGCCCAACAACGCCTTGTAAGTGCAGTAATCATGTGCGCGATTTTATTCCTCAAACAAAAATTTAGTCGTACAGATCGGCTACGATATCAAAATGCCATAAGGTTTTGTTGAAATGATGCGACAAGGTTGTTGTGACCACTCCGTCGAATAATAAGTTAGATAGCGGTCAAAAATATTGTGATGACTTGGCGGAGGGTTTTTTTTTTGATAATTCACGGTATGTGAGAGAAAATTTTGTTACAGCAAATGAAATAGGAAATAAATGGAAAACTAGTTGTTCCGCGAAAAGGTTACAGTTATAGACCACCCGCAATCTTCTCGCCAAGGAAATTTTACGGCCTCTAATTGTTTCCGAATTGGCATACTCGTCTAGTTTCTTGCCATTTCTCCTTGATTTTACAGGAGAAGGACTTCTCCAATTTGCAAATCTATTCCATCACCACGGAAAACTTTATGAAATTCCAGAGGTTTTCTGTTTGTCTCATTCACTAACTTGTTGCTAATCACATCTTTTTCCTTTGTCTATGATTCGGTGAATAAATCGGATGATTGATTTATGACGCATTGCTGACAGTGACTGGGATTGTAGCATCGTTCGAAATGTTGATGTGCCTCCACTGCTTATAGCTTTGGCTATTTGCACAGCGTCTCAAATCCAAACAAGTTTATTTTAGTCGGTGTAAACAATGCTTTGAAATATGGGGGTGAGCCACAGAAGCTCAACATGAGATTAGTCAGATTACATGGTTCCGAAGAAGGAAGTAGATTCCTCTTCCTGTTCTTAAGACTCCAAAATTTCGTAACCGTTTTACATTAATTTCTTCTTTGTGGAACTTTTCTGAAAAGGATAAATTTATTTAGCCTGGACAGTACCGCCTACACAATTCTTCGAACCTGAAAATGCCATTCCTACTATTTTCTCCAGCCTGACCATCTAATTTCAAATTTTCGAGGAAAGATAAGTTGTCTAGATTGCTTGTCCACTTCCACCACAGGTATCTCATAGAAAAATTATTTTGCTGTCGATTGATGGGAAATTCTCATTAGTTTCACATTTGCACGCTAGTTTCAACTTTCACAATGCCACATGTCTCAAAGTATCAATTTCTAAACGAAAAAAAAAGTTCTGGTAGCTGTATAAATTTACTTTTGTTTATTTGCATTTCATTATTTTTGCAAGTACTTCAACGAGCACACTATATACAGTTCTAACATTAGCTTCGACAAGCTTGAAATCAGTCGGTTAATCAAATATCTATCTATATCTCTGAATATAATACACTTGAGTTTAGCCATAAACAGTCACACAAACAAAAAGAATGGCGATTTCATATATTGGGAACGAGACAGTATCAGCTCTCAAGTGGTATTTATGCATTATTTCGCATTTAAATTGAGTTTTTACCTTCTTTCGAGAAGAAGCAATGGAATTCGAGCGAGTGCGTCAGAAACACTTGATTTTTGCACTCATAATCCCGTTTAATATCGTCGATATTAACATTTCTCACATCTGATTGACCCGTCTCATACTTTGTCGTCCAATTTCATTGTCCATTTTCTACCTATATTTACTACTATTTCACCAGAAATGAAGTTGTTATTCGTGTTATTCGCACTATTCGCTATTGCACAAGCCGACTGGTGGGATTCCTTCACTGACACAATTGCCGGTGGTTTTATGAGCGCTGCTAAATGGGTGAAGGAAACTGCCAGCCCAGCGATTAGGTAACTTTGTTTATTTACCTTCAAATATGGTTCATGGACGACATCTCTAGGTTAATCTAGTGACACTTTCAGGGAGAAATTTGACAGTGCAAAAGCTTCCCTTCAAGATCCAGAAACTCATAAGACAATACGGGAATGGATATCTGATGTAAGAAAGTTGCTCTTTTTTTAAATTGTAAAACTAGCTCGAATTTTCTTTACCACAGTGTCGTATCCTTCAAAGCAAAAAGTGATCCTCAGTAGCGCTAGACATCCGAATCTATATGCTTAAATCATTCTCCTGTCCAAGAATCGTGCTGCTCTCTTATGGAAGAAAATTTATTTGAAAAAAGTTTGCATGCTCCCCTAAGATTGATTTTTATTTGGCAAACAAACACTTGCCGTATTTTAACAAAAAATAAGTTTCTGCCTAGTTGAAAATTCGTCTGTTCAGTATCAAAAATAGCGTTTTATATAACTATCAATCCAAACAAAAAACCCCCAACCTAGAAATTTGAGTCATAGCAAGCCAAGGCTACACGTCGTCACTTTGAAATCAGCTCTAGTTCTAGAAAAATTTCATAATTAGAAATTGGAATAATAATCGCTGAATTCAAAAACATTTCTTGTAATCATCCAATTTTTCTTCAAAATAAATTCGATGATTGATTTTGATCAAAGCGATGCCACATAATGTCTTCAATCAATTGCAAGCAACCGAGACCTGTGTAATTTCTCGAAAAACCATGACTGATATCGCTCGAGAGAAACTGAACGTGCAGGGTTTGGAGTGACTTTTCTTTGAGATTTTGATCAAAACTCTCTTTCGACATCAAAGTGGGAGTTGGCAATCTAATTCGAATCAATGTTTTTGATATGCTGACAAGAATTATGCGCTCTTAATTGACAAGCATCTCTTACTGCTTATTACTATCAGATGAAAGTCACTAATAAAAATAAATGAAATTTGAAAACAATAATCAGACTATAAGCAATCACTGTTTAATCAGACTATAAGCAGTCCTGCGCCAGTAGAGCGTCACTTTTGAAGAATTTTTACTGTCCTGTACATATTTTTACTGTACTGTCCTCTTCGCCCGTAAGACTCAAAAACTCTGGGCAAGTCGTAAGCAATTTATTTGACCCTTTGATTCAACTGGCTTGGCGGCTGGAAGGCGGGGCTTTGTGATCTAATTAAAGCTAGGTAAAAGTCAGAGAGCACGCATGCGGAAGAGACGCAGACTGCGTCGCGGGCGCGAGTGGACTCAATTAGCTCACAAAGCCCCGCTCCAGCAGCCAATCCAGTTGAATCAAAGGTTACATACCAACTTGCGACAAACCTACTTGGACACTTTCTCTCCGAACAACTGTTTAACAAAGTTAAAAGAGTTGGAATTCGAAAAAGTCAAGGAAACACGCTCTTTATTCAATTTCGCAAACTAGTTTCGCAAGCCAAACATAACGAGTGTTTATTGCTCGCAATCCTGTAGTGTATTTGCTTTATTTGCGATGGTCATAAAGTATGTATGTAGGTGCGGGGCAGTACCGAGCGACTACGACTCAATTAAGATTCTATTTTTGGCTTGCAAATAATCCGCTTAACGTTTAGGTACTTTTCCGTTATCCGGACCCATTTTTTTAAAAAGCTCTTATAAAATACTTTTTGTAGTCCAAGCACAAATTTTCACAGATTCTACGAGAACTGCCTCCCCGCCACGTGTCAGGAGAAAATTGACACGTTCTAAACCACTTTGACATGTTTATTCGAAATCATTTCCGGTGAGATAAAAGAGCATTTGTAACCACTCAAAAGCTGTCCAGCTGATTTACATAAGAGCAAATCAATCTAGGACCATTACTAGAATAACTTGATTGCTTCTAGCTGATTCGAAAATGTATTTCTCTTCAGACTTTCCGCCATGCAAGTTTAGCCAGAAGCGTCTACAAATGATGGCTTGAAGTAGTACATTGGTGCTGCTTTTCGCCGCTTACATGATAGAACCCTAGCGCACTTCTCTATTTTGGGCATGTATAGTATGTTCATTGATAAGAGGGCGACGTTATTATTATAACAATGTCATTTTTGACAATATTTAGTCGAAAATAGGGTCATTATTGATCAAAAAAGGTTGAACTTATGTCGCTAGGTAGGGCAACACGAACTCTTGGTAAAACTTGTTAAACATGTAGATGGCATGTCAAGTTTTTTTGACACGTGGCAGAAGGTTGACACTCTTTCCTACGAAGTTGGGAACATACATGGTGCAAGGAAAGAAGCAGTATCCTTCTTTGAAAAAATGGGTCCGGATAACGGAAAAGTACCATCGTTTAAAATGGTGGAGGAACGAACACCTCCAACAGGCACCGCCTTTGCGGACTACCGGTCCCAACACGATGCACAACAGTAGGACGAAAGGACCACAGCCCGCGGAGGCTTGTCTAATTTAGTAATCGTTCCTTTACCCGCTATCTGACTGATATCTTTCTTTTCATTTATAGTAATGCTGACGCATTATCCTTATAAATAAGAGAATCTGTGAGAAAAACTTTGGTTATCCTTATGCATCAATACTGACTCATTTCAGAAGGCCGAAAAGGCATCACAATTTGCTAATGAAGAGGTTATTCCTGAACTGCAAAAAATCTACAAAGCAGCGACAGCGGACGACGACAAATCCACTACAGAGCGGACAGTCGAGATTGATGACTAGCACATTGTTTTTCTATATGAAAATATTGCTCCTTTTAATGTGCCTCGCTTCAACTGAACAATTTTGAGGTCTTGCTCCATAGCTGCGCACTTCTTATGCTACAATTATTTTTGTACAAAATCGCTCTAATTATGCAAATTTGACCAGGAAGAAAGCGACTGGCCTGAATAAATAAGACGGGTTCGCCTCACACGACTCGATATCACGATGTAATCTTCAGTCATTTTATTCTCAGTGCATGTTATATGTTCTTATACTCTAGGAGGCACAACTGTGCGAATGACAGTTTCACATTGAATTATCGATGTTCTCACGTTGATCGACTTATGCTGATAAAACGCTTTGCTTCACTTCGCTTCACTTCTCATTTCATTTAGAGTTCGATTATGATTTTATATTAATACTAGATCCACTTGCGAAAATATCGTGAAAGTCTTTTTTAGACTGCAAACAGGTGAACGGGTTCTTGATTCGCCATAAAATAGCGATAGACTTGTGAACAGGGGTAAGCAGAGAATTAGATGCACACTAAGCTACCCTATTTTCAGGTGTATAAGCCGCGGGGTGGTCTTAGCTCCTAGCTAGCTTCTCCTTACATCGACCAGCTCGAACACATCAAAAGACCTCGCAACCAAAGGACCCTACACCGTGCTGCGTATTGCCTGAAAAAATCGTGCGGCATAAGGATCGTTTCTCGAAACACAATGGAGCGGTTAAGCAGCTTGTGGGAAAATTTGAAAAAGTGGGGCTTATACACCTGAAAATAGGGTATATCTTTAGGGCAAAAAGGGAAACGTATGAAACACGGTGTACAACCAGAAAGGACCTCTCACTCATTTGTTTTGCAACAGCAGGACCACTTTTTCAAAAATTAACTTCCTATGTTAGTATACTGCCGTAAATGTTGCCTCACAAAAATCGGCGTACTCTGAATGCAAGGTTGAAATAAATGCCTAACGCCTAATAAATAGGTTTAGGGTGGGCCAGACTACACGGCGTACACCCCATATCTTTATGCACATGTGCGTACGCAGCGTAGCATATCGGTACTTTATCTCGCGACGAATAACTACGGGATTCAACCAAAGTTCTCTGAAACTCCGGAGCCGGCGTTTTGATCGGGAGATCAAGGCCCCAGACAAGGTGATTTCCCGCATTCATACAGACTGGAAGAAAATTTGAGCTTTAACGCGAAAACAAATGATGCTCTGATATCTAATTACAGTGCAACTTGCGCAACATTTGTGTTAAGAGTTCTGTGGAATGCGTCTCACACTCACGGTTTTGAGTTTATCTTTGTTTATTGATTACTGAATACATGTGATGTGCGCCAATAGAAGAAGAACAAACATAACGAAAAAGTGTAGGCAAAGTTATCAACTCTCAAACAAAAACCAATAAGCATTTCAGCATCAATTGCATTGTCACCTCCGCTCACTATAGCAGCTGTTGTACGAATTATCAAGTTTGACTTTAGGCAGTCCCATGTCTCTCCATGTTCTTTGATTTGTAAGCACCTCTGGCTCTAGGGAGCAGATACCGAGGTGAATAGGCCGAACAATGCGTGCTTCAAAGGCATATCTTCCTATTATTCACAATCCTATTCCACAAGAAAAGTTCTCAGGTCAGCTCGGCCAATCTGAATGATGCGTATATCTTCGTGAAGCAATTGAAACGGTGCTTTAACTGTCGTATCTAGCTGAGGAACGGCTCTGTAAAGGGAGTCATGAGTCTTCTCTGGTGTGAGGCGGCTATAACATATCAATGCTTGTTTAAAGAGTGTAAAGAAACACAACACGATGGCGTTGGCACATGATGACTTGATTGAGCAAAGAGTCATGTATTTGAATCCTATAGCACGACGCTTTTGCACTGTCTGCAGGATGTAAATTCGATCATGTAAGTGAATTTTGAGCACCTAAACTCAAAATTTGCCACAATGGAAACCCGAAAACTAAAATAATATTCTTAATATTACTATGCAAGTGAAGATTTTCAACATAGGCACAGCTGACTATCTAATGCGGCCTCAGAATTCCTGTTTCATGGAATTTGCTGAGATTTGATTTATGAGGCTTTATCGACATGCTGTTTATTTATTTATTTATTTAATCAATACGCACAAAGCGTGCCATAATTGGAACAAAGAGCAGAATACGTAGAGCATGAACAGTAAAAAAAACAAAACATCCCCAAAAGCTCAAGTCCAGCTCCGTGAGTGGAAGGAGGTTAAGCCTGTAGACCGTGTATGAATATCAGTGCAGATGCTCGGTGCTGTTCACAGACATCATATTTTATTTCCACGAAAACGCATCCATGTATGTCTGCAATAAGTATAGGTGCGTATTAAGCCCGTTCGTCTAGGCCGAAAATCAGCAGTGTGTCTTTTCAATTTTTGACTTTACTTACTACTTTGCCAGCCGTCACCAATGAGTGCTTCAATGTCGCCCGTAGACAAGGGCTGACATGTTGAAGGGCGCTGATAACGGGGAAAGCCCTCATAACTTCCTCCACAGAATTGTTGAATCAGCGTTTCGAGCGGTAAAAAGCTGGTTTTGTTTTAACAAATTTTCGGATCTATGGGTCAAAAATAGTTGTTGAGAGATCTGAAGTCAGTGCGAAGAAAATAAGGTACAGGAGAAAGATTGGGAAAGCAGTACTTTTTCGTTCAAAACAAAGCTGACTATGGAGTGATCAGAGATAGCGAGGGAAGCACAAATGCGTAGGTTCATTACGACTGAAATGAAGATAGAACAAGATCGAGAGTGTTTGAGACTGTGTTGGATAATTTACTAACTGTTGGGTAAAAGAGGATCCGTGCAGTGGAACTCTGCTTCCTATCGGAAGTGTTGAGGTCCTGCGAGATTGTCCTACTATAATTTTATGCTGCCGTGTTGCCATCACGTTCAATTTTTTCACTTCCTTTAACCGATCGTCGAGATGGAGGTACGGCAGCCCTTTCCTCATTTCTGTAGGGACGACCGGTCTTGGCTGCCATTAAGTCTATTTTGATCTACCTATATTTGAAAATCAATAATAGTATTATGCGGAAACTGCAAAACAAAAGGAAGTGACAAAAACAGTGATAAACCTACTTACTTTAACCAAGACTGCACGAAACCATTCGCTAGAAGGATGATTTTGCTGAACGATCAAGAAACAAAATCACAAAAAGTGCGAGTGCGGAAAAAAGCACCCGCTCGTTAAGTCAAAAGTGATGAAGAGTTTTATATGTAGTTGACAAAATTCAATCAATGTTTGCTGGAAACTTTTCACAACGTAGATAGTGTGAATTGAGTGACTTTGATTCTGCAGCTAGAAGTGTAATAACAAGAAAACGTCTGATTACAAGAGCAAAGCTATGGAGTTAAAACACTCCTCCCGGACATGTATAGTAATGATGAGAAAAATGTATAATTATAAAATGTAAGGAGGAAAAGCTGATATGCGATGAAACTGTCTTGATCTTCAAAGTTTTTCTTCGAATTCTCGTTATATCCGGACCGAGGTCGACCGGGTCGTGCGAATGCCTTTTTCTGGAACAAAGATGTCACTTTGAAGCTGATGTGGTTATATTAATATATCACCATCGATGGATGAGTTGATTCGTTTCGGGCTCAAACCTATATGCGCACGTCTGCCCTGAATCGAATATATATAAATACACGGCTTATCAACTGCAGTATCGGGAGTACCAGCATCTTCGCTCCCGGACGGACGCTGCATTTCTTTCGCGAACATGCTCTCTGGTCACTTTCCCACCGCGAGCATGTTAAAGGCGGTGCCTCAATCGACTGAATATGATTAGAGAGCATGCTCGCGGAAGAGGTGCAAAGTCCCGCGTGGGAGTGGAGATGCTCTACACCCGCACTGCAATGGATAAGCCCTGCATGTGCATATGATGTATTGGAAGTGTGTAGATAAAAACCTAAAGGCCTCTCCTAAATGCCACGCTGCGAACTATTCCAAATGACTCTCCCTTCCACCAATTTAACAAAAATCTTCATTCATTCGCCATCGTTTTCTACGAGCCTATGCCACAAACTTAAAGCAGATTAAATTGATGAGTTTCACAGTTTTTGCTGTACCTCTTAGCTTTTCGTGCTTACCAAAAGAAGCTCATCCGTAAATGAGTAGGCCAAGTGCGTCTAAGGAGAGTTTGAAACAAAATGTTGTATATTTCAACTAGAGAAGTGAAATCACTGAATAGGAGCACTACCAAACGTTTTGGAAACTACAGCTTGTCAAAAGGTAGCGAGTTCTAAAAAGATTTTATACTTGTATACGGTAATTGGATATACATGTTAACTGAAATCCCAGGGGAATAACTGATGTGCGGTAAAACAACTATTAGTTTCGGGAAGTGGTGTTTCTTTCATTACGAAAAATCCAGATTGATATGCGTTTAACATTGATGAACTGAGTGATCTAAGGGAGATCTCATTTCTTTATTCAGCATAAGACCAGAGGATGACCGCTCTATGAGCAACGCTTTGGATAAAGTACAGAAATGAATTCCAAGCCATTCCGAATCTTCTAGTAATTTGCTTTGATAGTCAGCTCGGCGCGATTTTCAGCAGAATTATTGCTTTGTTTAAGTCACTCTAAGAAATCGGAATGAGCATTGAACATAAGTATCTCTAAAAGTTACTCCGCAAACACAAAAAATAATATAAACTCAATTTTTTTATTGAGTCAAGTGATATTCATAGATAGCCCCTTACATGCGTAGTATAGAATAATACATGAAAGTGCAATTCTCCGCGATGAAAAGGAAAGCAAAAAATACATTCAACTGAGATATTTATTTGACATTCCGTTTAGATATTTGCTATTGACTCCAATAAGGATCGAATGACTCATTAATGTACCTCTCGCTGTCCAACTTCGTACCTCCCTACGATATGTCTCCCAGAAGTACGTTGTTGCAACACATACTAGATATTAACGAAGGTGAGTCAAGGTGGATAAAAATGAGTCATAGTTCAAGGGAAGAGAGCAGGAGAGGTTGATTATATGAATCGACTGACTAATCGTCCGCGGGTATTTCTGATCGAGCTTCTTAGATTTCAAATTCCTTACACGGTTCCACCAGAATTGAATGAGGTACTAAAGTTACCGTTCTTGGCCCAGTTCTGTATAATCACATTATAACTTTCGGCTAGACATTTCGCTCTCCTGTCAGACTCTGTATAGCGCTGCACATTTGATATTGTTTTTTTTTTTTGAAACGACTCAACTAGCAGAAAAAGTTTGAAATTACTTACGGATTGCGCCAGACTTCGCGGCGTACGTGGCATACGCGACAAACGCAGCGTACGCACATGTGCGTAAAGTGCGTTGCGTACGCTACTTACGATGCGAAGTCGTCAATCCACACTCCTGTCTAAGCCTATAACACTTCTAAGCGAAAGATAGGCACTTCCTTAGCATATGCCATCTCGTACCTGTTTTTTTGCAGATGGTACAGTTGACACTGCCGTGCCTGATTGTGTGTGGGAATTGATATCCACAATTTTTGGCAAGTTTTGCAGGCCTGGTTTTGGCGCACATGCCGTGATGTTGCTCAGCTCACCCGGAATCGAAGGAAAGTTAGAACACTACTTGGATGCTGTCAGCAACACCAGTCAATCTTGATGTATCTTACACGCGCCGCTCTGGGAGGATAACCGTTTGTCAGTGTATTGGAAGTGCCTTTTAGTTCGAAGCGGCTTGAACAGGAAATTAACAGAAGTATGAGCGGCCAATCCTACATAAAAGGCTGCATTTCTAAAAACCTCTGGTAAACTCACTACATGTCCATCTTCCCCTGCTTGAAGGTCTTTTACGCTAGGTTACAGGCGCTAAATTCGGCAGAGTTTCTGCTCGTTTAAGCTACTCAGACAGTCGAAGGGATACCTCCGGCGGACAAATGGCCACTCGCAAGTCCGCCACTTCGCGCTCTGGAGCACTCCGGAGCCCTGCCATTTCACCCATTTTGGTTCCCTTCGACTGTCTGAGTACGGGCTCAACCCACAAGCCAATGAACTCCCTAAGGTCTCGAACAGAGTCCACGCAATTTGATCCTTGCGATTCAATCGCCGCGATTTCCACTCATTTTCATTTTACATTCAAAATTTCAGGCTGGAAAAGTTCCACAACCGAAATGCAAGCCGGTCGGCATGCAATGAACTCGTAACAGTTGTCTTGTGGCGATTGAATCGCGACGATCAAATCGCGTGAACTCTGCCCGAGGCCTAATACAAGGTGTTTGGAAAGTTTGTGGCCTCAAGCACTCAACTGAATCCTAACTTAGCTATGTTCGTTAAACCTAAAAACCACTGGGTCAGCAAAGAAAAGTATTTTTTGTGTCAAGATACCTTAAAAATTTTGAAGCAAATAAATTTTTCAGCTTCCTTGAAGAGGCGGAAGAGTGCGCTATCTGAGTTGTTCTACTTTTTTCAGTGCCGGAAAACGGAGACAGTTTTCCGTTTTTTACTACAATAGTCCTAAGTTTGCGCTTTCTTTATATAACAAAAGTTTTATCAGCAGCCAGCGAATAAGAATTTTTCCATGTGCTAAATTACAGCAGACAATTGCGGCACAAATTTGCTTTAAAATTTTTTCGGTTTAAAAAATTTTGGAAATCTTATCAACATGTATTTGTAGCGCAGCTCATTGAACTTCCTTGTATTCGTTTTCAAAAAATTTGCTCGCTCGTGAAGGTTTTAAAGATAAAATGTAAAAATTTCGGTGCTGGATTCGTTGACGAAAAAACCCTGAAACTGAATCTCTTTATTTCAAGGCACGGTATTTCAAAACGAACTTACTTCTACGAAAACAAAACCATATGTAAGAAACCTTAAAGAAGGGTTATTTAGAAGATATACCAAGCTTTCTGTGAATTATGTTTCTTTCTCTTCAAAGAGCGCTTGAAGGAAAGTGGTATGGAAAGCTAAATTGGTGTGTTTCAATCGAATAAAAAAGCTAAAAAACCACAAAAACCTGGTTTCGTTGAAATAATGGTACCTAGGCCTGATGAGCACAATAAAACAAAAAACGCGTCAAAATTCGAATTGAAAATACTTTAAGTCACTTACTTTCCAAACACCCTGTAGTAATAGAAATGCTAGAATGAATTTGAAGACATCAAAAAACTTCTTTTTAAGATTCAGCTGTCAAAATTGTTTTGAAAAATAAGACTGATTCAGCAAAAGGTAGGGAATCTTTATAAGGACCTTGAGAAAGGCAATGATAAGTTGTGGAAAGCAAGAAGAAACGCTTGGAATAGGTGCATAGAATAAGTGTAGTTCCTTGTCCTTGTTCAGTTGTTCATCTCTCAACGAAAAAGCTATCCCTCTTCTTTTCCCTAGTGAAATTTATATCAGCTTTATGTTCCTGGATTTATGGAATTTGATCTGAAGTTCCGGGGATCAAGGTCATTGAACGCAACGCCCACACTAGCAACGATGCTTGTCAACTTTTCTTTACGGCTAAGACGTTCTAGGCCTAGGTTGCACTTTGCTTTACTCCTCGACTTTTTCTGCAGGTATTGGCGTGTTTGGAAGGAAAACATTCTAAAAATTCAGTTGTGTGCGTTTTATAGGCTCTGACGAAGTCGATGAGATGGAAACATCAGCCGAATAAAGGTTACAATAATCTTGGTGGTTCCTACAGCCACGCACACTTTATCTTTAGGGTGCATCAAAAGCCTGAGAGCCTGCTCTGCAATACTGTATTTACAAATCTACTAAAAATTTTGACTCAAATTTTTGCCACTTGCTGAGATCATCCTCTACAAAATGTAGTTTTCGAACTGAAAATGATCGTCATACGCTTTGTTAATACTGGAATTATCAAACTATACTTTTATAAAGCGAAAAAACAGGAGTTCATAGTGCTCACATTTATTCCTTAAGTGAAGGTACTCAAATTTTTCTACAAAAAATTGATACCACGTTGTAGAGGAGGCTTCGCGCTAGCGTCGTAGTAGATGCGCTTGCCAGAAGCTATTTACTTGTGAACGAAAAAAGCTACGAGTATTACCTGCTTGCCAGTGACGATCTGTCTTTTGGAAGCTGTAGGAGGCAGGGTCACTGGAAAAAGCTGCATTCTTTGCGTATATTCGGTTGCTAATACAGTTCAAAAACTTCTGAAACGTTGATTTCCTTTTCCTTTGCTCAGCTGCATCCAGATCTTCACTATGCGACGTACGTACACATTGATTAAATTTTCAAAAATTTCTTCCTAGACATTGCAAGAAATTTTCCTCGTAATATAGTATGTTGTAACCAGAAGCATGTTGTTCTATCCTGCACATTTTCTAAGTAATGACCAATCGCCTTGTTGGCGTGGGACGAACAATGTTAAGTCTATCTGCGCCAGAGTTGAATCCAAAAAAGGCTCTACAGAAGATTGAGAGCTGAGCTGTAATTGTAACTGCTTGAGTTATGTTTGCTCCAAGTTTTTCCCTAGGTATCTTCATGCTAATTCTATTGGAAATTTACTAGGCTCCCAGACTTTTGACACATCCTGTATATGCCAAGAATTGAGATTCAGAACATGAGGGATATTATCGTTCTAGAGAAGGAGCCGGCTAAATAAGCGAAGACATTATGATGTTCTAATTCATCCTCATTCTTCGCATTCTTCTTGACACTTTTTACTAGGCAATACTGCATAACACCCACAAAAGAGGATACTTGGTGATCGGGGCCTTTCTCAATGGAATGTACGTCATTACATGCGCCTCGGAACGCTGAGTTCGAATATCTTTTTAATAGCTGCAACCTTTTTCTAATAAATGCTTTTCTGAATAGGTGAGGCATGCATACTAATGGAATTTCCCGTTTTGCTGTCCAAATCACAAGAAACAATGGTTCCTCAATAAGTGTAATGTAACAGAAAAATCTTGTATATTCATATTGATTAGGCTCACCCTGCAGAATTTGTGCGAAAAAAAAGCCCATAACTTATTTCGAAGAGTCACTCATCAGGTAGCGAAAATATAGAAATTATCGTTGATTTGCATTTACTGTGATGTGGTGTACGAATAGCTCGTGCCAAGTATCCTTTCTTTGTCAGAATACATTCTTTTTACTTCATGCTGTTTCAATTATAATACTTGAGAACAGAAAGCGTTTTAAGACGAGCAGATGCAGGGCAACCAATACAACAACTCAGCATCTTGGATTAGCGCCAAAAATCCAAAAATGAACCGGAAGGAGGAGTTTACCGCCATAAAAAAGGAACTCGCGTTTTATTTTATGTACAAAGCTGAATGTCTGTCAGTCTGTCTGTTTGTATGTCTGTCTGTACGTATGCTCCGAATACAAGTTCTTGTTTCTGAACCGATCCGGACCAACTTTGCACACATACACTTCGAGGGGGGGGGGGGGAGAGGTCATAGGCTACTTTTCGTCATCGCTCGATATAGATTTTATCGATTTTCATCAATTATCGATTATTTTCAAAGTTCGACCTACGAGGATGGGAATCGACACAGGGGGGGGGGGGGGGGAGGGTGAGCGAGCATGCTGATTACTAACACAGCCGGAATAGGGGACTGGCATGTAGAAGTGGGCACAGGGAAAGGTTGTAGAGGGATAGATATGGGTTTCATCGTATTTGACCGGGCCGGGTTTGAATATGAAATTGGGTCATCAAGGCACGTATAAAGGAGCTATGGTACAGTGCTGTGGTCTCTGTAGGTGGTCTTAGTCATGTTCTATCTAAGGTGAATACTGTGCTTGTGAATAGGATTCTGCATTGACTCTATTCTTGAATGTCACGTTGAATCTCTCGTTGATGTCTAAGCGGGCAGCTTCATATGATTTAGGCCACTCTGTAAAAGGCGATAGAGCCGAGACTCTAGCCGATAGAAAATTATTGTCAATCTTGGATTTACTTCCGATCAAAATAACCACAATATCAGGTCCTAGCTCGAAGGAAGGGGGTGATCCTACCTTGAAAATGCGCTAGTTATGACAGTGAAGCCAATCCAAGAATTTAAGCTAAAAAAACAGCATCCGAGAACTCAGTGCGAGTATCGTTCAAGTGCTATTGCTGCTGTCCTGATATCTCATCCAATTTATTTAAAGCAGTGCCACGATCAAACCAGATAGAAATTTGTTCTTAAGCTTTTATCAAAGAGTGTCGCAGGTATGCTCTACAAGAAGTGGTTTAGATTCGAGAACTTTCTTCGTTTAAGAGAGAAAGACTGGAACAGTATATAAGCTCATATGGATCATATGATTACATAGTCGAATAACTCTACTCTCTGCCATTCATACTTAGTGGTTCTAAAGCTGAACTCTAGGCGTATCATCTCTTTGTTGTGCGTCTTTTTTCCTGGGAGCTTTGAGTTGTATTATGTACGAGCTGGCATTCCGAGTTCCACCCCGTTCTGGAGCCACTCCATTGTAATTATCTCTCATGTAGCAGAATTCACCCTTCTTTTGATTACGGCTCGTCAGTTCGCTTATTACCGTCCTTACCAAATCTTGATGGCCAGCAGATCAAAATGCGCTTCATGCTCATCATTCATGACTATGAGGAAGTGCACAATACAGATTTTCTGCGTTATATATATAGAGATTTCAATTTTATCTCAAAATTCCATTGAAGACGATACTAGCAAATATCTCATGTTACCGACTTTCAGCCGTTGTTATTCGATCGCGCGTGAGGATAGGTTGCATCGGCCACCCACTTGTCATTTCTAGAAAAGCATGCTTAGAGTTAAAAAATGGAGAACTGAGAGTGGTGAAGAAACAAGTACGATGAAGCGAACGATATTTGCAGATTTGTTTGCATATATCATCCGTGCTGCATCAACTTGGCATACGTACTCTATAGAGTTCTTTCAAGTATCGCCTTCTTACTTATACCACTTGGTAGACATTCTCCTGACTCGATGAACCAGAATAGTTTGCTTCGCGTTCTAGTAAGTCTGGCTATGCGCGACATAGTGATATGGTTGAGTCATATACTGTATTCCTCATCATCTAAAACATGCTGGCTTATTTCGCTTTCAAGCCGTTTCCTCATAGCAACAAATATGAATAGTAGCAAAAGTATGCTGGAAAATGGGCTGTCATACATATGCAGAAATTTCTTAGTCAAGGTGAATGAATTCAGGCGATAAGACACTTTCGTACTTTAAATATATGGGTGGAGGAATATATGTCTCCGAATGTGGAAGGGTCCCGCGCGGATCTCTTTCAAGAACGCATCTCGCGCATATACAAGGGTGCGTATTTGTTGCAAATGACCGCGGGGACCGTTCCTTTTCGGTGAGAATGGAAACAAATTTTGTAATCAATCTAAGTACGTAAGCATATGGTAACTAATAGTTGTTAGCATTCATATGCATCATCATATGTACTTTTATGCGCCTACTTTTCATAGTGAAAAAATTCATAGACTGTCTTTCATTGTCATTCAATTCATAGTCTCGAGAGCTTAAATGCTTATAGCAATATGCGTCATTAGCCACCAAAACATGAGAATACACCGTTTAAGCTAATCCCGCCTATCTTTCCGAGCTTTAAGATAGTTAATAGAAGTATGCAGTCAGTTTAACAGGATGCCACTTAGCAGAGAGTGAATTTTAGGGCGATCCGAAGGAAATAATGTGCAAAAGAGGAGAATTAGACAAACTTCCCGTAAGTTGCTCCTGACAAGGGAAGGATACTTGATCGCAGTGACGATTGGATAAGCGGTGTATACCGCGTATACTGTCCCCAGACGGTGATCTCTAAACCGCATTCCATATCTGCTATGACGCCATTCTGGAGGAGTTGTGAAGGGTTTTTGGTGCAGTGGATATTGGCTTGGACTGCGGAGCTGGACGTTGTGGGTCCGATTCCTCTGGGATGCCACCCGTTTTGTGTTTTTGTAAATTTTAGCAGGCAAGTTGCAAAACCTGTCGACATCAAAAAAATTTGATTTTCACAACATAAAGCAATATATTTAGATTTATTGGCACTGAACCACCGTGTAACGTAAAAACACTCGTTTTTAGCCTTTTTCATTAAATACTTTACTCAATTTCACATTAATTCCGAATTCGTGCTTAACATAGAGAGGAGCAGCTAACCTGCCAAAAATGGTGTCCTTATCGATTTTTTGATGCACAATATCTTGATCAACTGCAATGCTCTGTCCACAACTGGTCATCTCTTACCTACTCCAAGAGTGTGGCTCGTGTGACCTTACACGATCGCCCTCAAGACGGCTGCGAAGACATTCTTTTTATTCGTTGTGCGCAATGTGAATGTGCTTTTTGTTTTGCACATCTTGTGCTTTCATATCATATGTGTTCATGAAGGCTTTTCAATGTAAAATTGAGTAAAGTATTCTATGGAAAAGGGTAAAAACAAGTGTTTTTAGGTCAGACTGTGGTTCAGTGCCGATAAATGTAAATATATTGCTTCATACTGTGAAAATCAAATTTTTTTGATTTCGACAGGTTTTGCATCTTAACTGCTAAAATTTACAAAAATGCAAAACGGGTGGCATCCCAGAGGAATCGAACCCACAACGTCCAGCTCCGCAGTCCAAGCCACTATTCCACTGCACCAAAAATCCTTCACAACCCCTCCAGAATGGCGTCATAGCAGATATGGAATGCGGTTTAAAGATCACCGTCTGGGGACGTATACGCCGCTTACCCAATCATCACTGCGATCAAGTATCCTTCCCTTGTGAGTAACTTAGGGGACAAAAGCTGACGTATTGCTGCGGTGCAAAACTCCTAAAATTGCACGCTTTCGTCGGCCCAAATGGAAGAGAATCAATGTACAGCCTGACTGCGGCAAGAAAAGCAAGAAAACGGAATTTCTTCTTCTTTTCGGAGCTTGCTTACGTTCTTCTTTTAAAAAACTGCTTGAAACAAGGATTTCTTGATTTGTTCCATTCGCTTCATCTCCCAACATTTTCGTTCAAGTTATCCTCGTCAAAATATGATTGTTTTGTTTTATCAATTCAATTGCTTCGAAAACCTTGATAGCAATCGCCGTCGATTGTTCTCAGTAGCGGTTGCTATCAAAGATTGTCCTGCGCTGGCGCAAAAATTTGCCACAGCCGGCCTCGAACCATGGTTTTCGCGTTGGAACTCAATCACTTAGCCACTCAAACAAACCTTCTTAAGAATTTTCTTTTATGAGAACGCACAAGATGTCTAGGTCTAGAAAGCGATCCGCATCCAGATCAGTGGCTCACCGTATGCCGGAAAGAGGCGCTCTACGTTTAACTAAGCCCGCCCCCGTCCGAGTTGCGCTGAACAGGGGTTTACTACGGGCAAAGGTTTGATAAACATGTCCAGTGAGCTTTTCTGCGTGACAAAAATTGGTCCCTACGGTAACCGTCGTTCTAGCTGTCCTGCAAGACTTGATCGAGAGGCACATAAGTATCCGATGTTATCCCAAAATCTGTTCCAGTTTTCACAAATCATACGAACGGCATCTGTTTTGATTCTGAAGACGTCGAGCGCTGGTTAAGGGACTTTTTTGGGTCCAGAATCGCCGAATATTGGGAAAAGGAACAAAGGGACATACACTATTAACCGAGTTTTGCTAAAACTTTCTCATTTCTTGATTTATAAAAAGTCTACGAACTTACGAAACGACCTAATATATCACTCCTAAATACTGTAAGGTTTTCACTCAATTTGCTTCTTACTTCGAATAATTACGTCATTAAGAGTTTTGGCTTAGTCTGAAAACTCTTAATTTTGAAAGTGAAGGTTGCTACCTTAAAATTGAACAAGGAAAAAGGATACGACGATAAAATTCTCCTGCAGTAGCAGTCAACTTTTTTTGCAGGAAATATAGATGAAGAGGGTTGTTTACAAGTTTCTTCGTAATGCAACATTCCACGCGAAGATTTGCTCAGTTGCGGTCATCGCTCGTGTTATCGCGGCCGATTGAGAGAATGTAATTGGATCAGACAAAGTAGTGATTACCTTTAGTACAAAAGGACCGCAGAAGATTTTCTTAAAATATTACATTTGTTTTTGAAGTCGTGGCAGCGTTATCTTTTTAATGAAAGAGTTACCTTTTACTACATATCTAACCTCTTTCGACACAGATAATTTAATAAAATTTATGAGGAATCGCATTCAAATTTAAGTGCTTTAAACATGGTTTGTAAGAGAAAATAGCAAGCAAAAATAGTTGGACTCCCAATATATTAGTCTAGTAATAAATGAACTGAAAAAAATATTCTAGTCTATTCTAATATGTTTGGAATAATAACTACTAACAATTAAAATCTATACTTTATGTTCATATAACAATGACATCAAATTCGCGCAGCTTGCAACATTGTTATTCGTATCAAAGTAGAAGAATCTAGCTTTGTTGAGATATCCGTCGGAAATTCCCCCAGTGAGAAATTCACATCTGCAGGATCAATGGCTCTCCGTATAAAATATGCACCTGACATCATGACTGAAAAAAATGAAAAGTATCAATAATGTTAAACGACTATATGAAAGCTATCAAGAAAATTGGTGCAGTGGATGAAAAGAACATTATGGAGAGCAATCAGCTCCTTACTCAAGTTTTTCAAAAGATATATTCTGTATAACTATCTCTTCGGTATGGAAGTGAACACAAATCATAATTAGGAAACTATGGGTGGAATGCTAAATGATCAAGGTGCGGTAATTGTTCTAATTCCAGGAGGTCCGATAAGAATTACATTTTATTACTTTGTTGACAGTTATTTGGTAATAAATGTAAATGAGTAGATGCAATAAAATGCCAGAATTTGATTGCTGATTCCAGGACAAAAAAAACTGTTGTGGAGCTCCTATTTTTAGAAGTCTAACAAGTTGATTTTTCAATGCGAAAAATTACGAAAATTCGCCACAAGTGAGATGATGAGTCGACATTGCTGAAAGTGAGTATTTTTAGTGTCCCCGATCATAATATCGGAAGTGTATCGTCGTTTATCTGCTATCTGTCTCCGAACGACGACCCTATCATCCCATTTTTCGCCATCCCTCACTCGGGCCATTTTGTTTTCGCCTCGGACAGGTGTGTGCTGTGCTGCGCTGCGCGTTGCCAATTGGACATCTCCCATTCTGTATGGGGTCATGACAACCTCGTCCTTACCATACTACATAATATTCATTCTAATAGCTGTATTCTCTACACCCTCTAGCAGTCATCCGGTTGAGGACGATGGCTCCGGATGGTTCCCCATCACAGACGATTACAACACTATTGGCGAGCTCGTAAGCTCTTCCGGAGAGGAGCAGTCCGGTATGTTGAAGTGACCCACTTCGTTTTTGCCATAGGAAATACTTCGAGTAGGTGCGTAGTTAAGAAACTTGCTTTTGTTGGCTGAAAGCAAGTCCTGCGTCATTGAGATTTTCAAAGCTTCATGACGTCATAGCTTGAATCTGCAGAACTTAAATACCTCCGTAGCTAGTGGAATTTCTAAGCGTATGAGAATCATTCTCTACAGGCTGTAGAATTTGGTGTTTAGTCTCATGTATGTGGTCGTGGTTCAACCGTTACCTTTTTCCATCCAAGGCGACATCTTCTTAAAAATATTCTGATCTATCAAGAGAATCAGTTCCAGTTGGTAGAACTTGAGCTAATGCTTCGTTAAACAGTTCAGAATATCAAAAAAAGTAACCTATATGCTCTCGCTACTATGGCTCTTTTTTTCTCAAAAGACATAGAAAAGGGAAACGATGACCACCGTCACATCAAGCATAAAAAAATTGAAATATCAATCTTACTTCTCGTCTCGCGAAGTACAACATGCCCATAATTTGAACGAACACAATGTTTTTGCTTGGAAATTCAACAACGGTAAATTTTGGTTGGTGCTGGGAGGAGTTTCCTTCTGAGAGGCTTAAAAATTTGGAAAAAAAATTGAGTTTTTGCTCTTCTAGAAAGCTATGTAAATAAACCAGCCGTTTAGTACTTTTTAGCGATGGATGCACACCAAACAAGCTGTACTAGAGCACTTGATTTTGAGGTGACCTGTGCATTCTCACAGAAACACACATTTGCTCGGAATATCTAAGAAATTCGCTGTTCACGAGGGAATTCCCCGGATAAGTGCTTGTTGCTCTCTGCAAACACTTCGTATCTTAAGGATTCTGAAAAAATGTGGAAAACCATTACATTCCGGGATGTTAGGGTTGGGGTCGAATCACAAGTGATGGCTACTAATTCCTGGATCTTCCGCGCAATAGTGACTTGCTGTGCAATTACACATATTTACCGTCGAGATCTAAAGGACTTCATGCAGAGCTGCTTTGCGGGCTATTCTCATTCCAGAAGCTGATTTTTGGTAACACAAGAAAATTTTATGTTTACGAAAAATTTAGCCAGCTAGCACAAGCTTCGAAGCGTGAGAAACCGTGAGCCACACAGAGCATCATCAGCACCACCAGCACCACCACTTGAACGATATTTGCTTCCGTTTGTCGCTGCGTGCCATAGTGTCTTGCATTGGTAACAGAATTGCACTTTCAGTGAGCTGAGCTCATCGCGCGAGCATCAGCGCAGGTGTGACAAAATTCCTCAATTTTTTCTGCTACAATGCCGCCCCCGTAGTCCTATGAAAAAAATAGGATCCTATCCCGAATTATTGCGATGTTACTGCGGGTCCCGAGGTCACACCTTCCTCAGAGCGAATTTCGTCAAGCGAACTATCCCCATACCTTTTTCAGATTCCTTACAATGTCTCCAAATTTGCAGCTGTTGAAACAGCTGTGCGCTTCATCTTTTTTAAGCATTTAGAAAAAAGAAATTTACTGATAAGAATGGTGTTGTCAAAATTCTTGGAGATTAGAGAATTAGAAGATTATCGGAATGCAAAACACTCAAGTTTTTGGTTACTCGATAACACAGCTGTGTTCTGAGAGCAAAGTGCATCGTGTGACGTTATGAGCAGAGTTCTACAAAATGGAGAAGGTGGTGGTGGGGAGGGGGGGGGGGGGAGGAGGGGAGGAGGAGAGGGGGGGGGGGAGGAGGGGAGGAGGGGGGGAGGGGTAATGAATCGAGAGTTGGTCGAAAGAGGAATTGGAATGGGCTCCCACGCTACCTTCAATCTTTTATGAGTTCTCTCCAATTCGTACCACAAGCAAATTATCAACATACTCGCACTCAATATTATGAATCATTGGAAAATATGGAACATTAAGATGTGGAACATTATGAGATAAACAAGTATAAACTAATTATTGAAGAATGGCACTCCAAAAGAAAACACTTAATCAATAATATGTCTCTTTCGAAGGCTTAAATCTACCTTTAGAATATCTTTGAAGTTCTAGGGTTTGCGGAGGGTGGTAACTTGATTTCTGGGTCCGAAAAGAATATAATATCATTGTCCATATAAGCCTTCTAAATTCCAGGTGCTCATTTGTGTTGGAGTATTGACAAAAATGGCAACATGCAGTTCCAGCAAGTTTCAGATTTAACTCAAGTAACTTTTTTTATCTAGCATCAAAGATACGATCTAGCAAAGATTGTCGTTTTTGAGCGGTTCCATAACGGATAGCTCAGCCACTAGCACTTGCATGTTGCCATCAAGTCGTTTATACCTTCGAAAAGAGTTTTTTGAAGAATTAGCATGTAAAGAGTTGCCTGGAGAAGATAACTTCAAAGGCAGAGTTATCGCAAATGAAGGTCTAAGATTATAAGCCTGTGTCTTTCAGTTCAGAAGAAGTGCAAAGGCGAAGTGATAGAGAGACAATCTCTGGTCTGAACTCTCAAAAAAAAGGAATTGCGAGGTCATACTGAGTCCCTATTAGAAAACTTTGTTGAAACCAAGATCTAAACAATGTATCGTTTCAAACTTTTTTTTGTCTTAAAAACTCAAAAAAATAGGTTTTCATATAAGGGGCCGGGAGGAACCCATACAGGATGCGACTCTAAGGAGAAGATCTGTGTAGCGTCCTTGACCTAGAATTTGCTATTGCTCGCGAGTAGGCGGGATCAGCCTAGTGGGCGGATCTTTCGCAACTTTTGAAACGAAGCGATCTTCTCGCATACGGTTCATTGTCCGCACTCGGACAATTGGTGTAGTGGGGGAAGGGGGAGGGAGGAGATGGAAGAAGGTGTTACTATTATAGCATTGGGATTTTCAATCCACTCTACCATGGATATTCAATACAGGAAATTATTACAAGCATTCTAAGGAATACTATTACGGTAGCTGAATTACTGCCTTTATGCTGCCGCTGTAAACCAAAAGCAAGTTTGAAAGTATACTCACTGTATTTGGCTACTATAATCAGGTAGCCTGGCGATTGTTACCATGCAGGTGAACAGAGTGGGCGTGATTTTCTTAGTAGGCGGGGCTATCCAAACTTTTAAAAGAATTCTTCAATCTTGATTGGCTGAACGTTACCTCGTACATTTTTGCTGGAAGTTTCTCACATCGTAGTGCTGCGCGTTCCGCATGTCATAACAATGGGTGCTACTGTGACAAGAGTGACAACGAACGATGAGACGTCGTGGCGCGGACGACGACGGACGACGTGAAGAGACGAAGACAGAGCGAGAGAGTTTCAATTCAAATTCGTCGTTGGGTGTTGGTCATCGCAATGCGGTTGTTAGGGGGAGGCTTGCTCAAATAGAATGCCGAGCTTGCGGGAAGAGTCTCCGCAGCGCCGTCGCAGCAGCACCACCGACCGAACCGTCGAGCCGCGGCTCCGCCTCTGCGGCCGAGACAGTTCGCGGCATGTTGCCCTCACTGTACGCCGCACTCTCCTTGAGCATCATCTACCGTACTACTATCAATTTTCCGGATTTACCATATTCTGAACTGCAAAACGTTGGCTCTAGACAATTTTTAAAAGCATCACGTGATATTGCTAATTCGGTTGATAGGTTATTAGCTAATGTGCCTGGTCATCATAATACTAGCGTCTATCAGTACAGGTACTTAGAGTACGCCTACAGTATCTAGTATACGATGCGTATACTGTATGATCTCCAGGTACCACAAGGACCTGGGCACACTTGCATACTTAGAGGTGCACTCGGATGAGCAGTCGAACCGTGTTCAGCAACGGATTCAATGGGCGTTGAAGCATGGCATGATCGGCCGGCTACGAGTCACCCCAGATGGATTCGAATTTCACGTCGTCAGAGGTGTTGGCATAACCTTCTCTGTGTCGAGGAACAGGGAGAGACGGGGAGGGGGACGGGATGGATTAGGAAACTTTGTTGGTCCTTTTGAGTGCCTGGAAGTTTTGCCGTCGTGTGCATGCATCTATCTGTGCCTTAAATTTCCTCTCAAATTTATTTTGTACTCTGGCTAATCGATATCCGTACTTTTGACTACCAAACTTACTTCTGGAAATTCTAATAAATTTTCAATTACTACTTCCTTTTTAGAAAATAACTTTAGAAATTAATATATTTGCATTCAGATTTTTTTGCACTGCTAAGCAGAAAAGCAGCCCATTCTGCGTTTACTTTTTTATCGTCAACTGATATTTTTTCACCCTTAGACGCGCATACGATCTGTTTACAAGAAAAAAGCATTTCTGCACTATATCAGATAGAGTGCTTCATAGCCCAATTGTTCGGTGTTACGCACTACCACGATTTCCAAGAGGAAACTCGTACAAGATCGATCCTTCTACTAGATACGGACAAGAGAACTTTTGTGCTTTTTGCAAGAAATTTCATGCATTCCTTAACGCTAGGCCAAAAATAGTGGCGATGATCGAGTGCTAAGCACTTGAGGTGAACTGGAGATTACCCAAAAAATGTGGCCTCCCTAGTTAGATTTTTTATTTTTAGCCAAATTTTTTATTCTTTAGACGCGAACTCAAACTGCTCGGCAACAGAATTTCAATGTTTGGATGGCGGCTGTATTGATGCTAATCTTCGATGTGATGGACGTAAGGACTGCCATGATGGTTCCGATGAATCTTCAAAATTTGGTAGGAGTTTTTTCTTCCTTTCACTTTTTCCTTATCTTCTAAAACTTTGTAAATTTTCAGCTTTCTGCCATTCGTCCATTCCTGTAATATATCAAACAAATCGGGTTGTTTATGTTCCTTACGGTGGTACCGCACTTTTATCGGCTGTAATAGATGAAATCCCAAAGGGTCATCAGGTGAGGATCATATTTCATTTTTATGTGGTGATTAAATAGCTTTTTCTGGCATCAGTTTGAAAAAATGTTTTCTTTTTCTATTTTTTTCTGTTTTGCCCTTTCCAGAGCAGATTGTTCACACACATAGTCATGAGAGAGTTTGGAAAATTGATTTATGGGATTTTCTATCTCATAAAATGAATTTTTTGAGTCATCTCAATCTCAACTCTTTCTTTTATTCTTTTTTGTCATTTTATTCCTTATTTCATAAAAAACGCTATCGCTACTTTCAGAGTACATTATGCTGAGAAAACTATAGCTATAGAAAATTCATGACGCACAGCTTCGGAACAAGCGATGAAACATTTGTAAACAACCAAAATTTCTCTCTTGTTTTGTACTTGGCTAGTACGTCCTGCGCCAAATAAAAAGTAAGAAAATGTGAATCATTCATATGCAAAATCGTTCGCTTTTCAATTGTTTCGCAGTCATTAACACTTCTGAGAGCAAATCAATTTTGTAGCATTTATTCTTATCTCTGTCTCTGCAACTGTTTCTAATCACAAGAAAAAACCATTTAAGCAGCTTAAAGTCAGAAAAAAAGTCAGTGAGAAGAAGCTACTGAACGCCATGTGCTCTTCTGCTAAAAATTTGTTTGAGAGCAAAGTTTTTTGCATTTTCTGGAAAGATAGCAAGACACAAGACTTCTTGTGCATGACAAGCACTAAGCCCCAAGCCAGTTCCAGCAGTCGAGAGTTTGGAAAGGAACCGAAGAGGGCTTGGAAACGAATTTGTAGTGGGGTTTCTGTGAGAAAAAAACAGAAATGGCTTAAATAAGGTTCGGTGTTGATTTTAGGAATTTCTAGCGCTCTTACTTCACAATGTAACCAAACGTGAGAATGTTGACTTCACCGAAAATAAGCTTAAAACCCCGAAAAGAATTGGATGTCGTTCTGTGCCGCTTCTGTCTCTTTGTAAGAAAATCCAAAGCTTCATTCGGCGCTATTTTTGTTGATTCTTTTCTTGATTCTTATCTACCAGTCTTTCAAGCGATTTTTAACCCTCTAGAAAGCAGCGCTTTGACCTATGAATGAATGACTCCCCGATAACCAAAAATATTGAAGGTACTATGGTCTCGAAACGAAAGAATCATTGGCGAAGACTCTCTGACGAATTCTCGAGACCCTCGAGTCAACATTTATCGCTCATCATCCGAGTACTTTTTGAGGATAGAGAATGTAACCGCTGACGATGCTGGAGAGTACAAAATCACTGTTAGCGGATTGGGAGTCGATGCCACCTATGACGTAAGTCTTAATCTTTCCTTTTTATTTGTCCTTTCACTGGGACAAGCTTGCAGAGAGTGAATTTAACAGTGCATAAAATCAATTACTAGGTTGATATTTATTCTGTTTGTTTATGTTTGAGATTAGCCGTACTCTGCAAAGTTTCAAATCCGGCTGCACTAAGGAAATAGAAAAAACAGAGCTGCAGGGCCCTTAGAAACAAAAAGTTTTCGAAGCGACTGCTTTCTGAGAGAAAAAAGCTGCCCGTAAAGACTTGTTGGCGTCATGCATGGGCAAGGACCGTAGTTGCGGCCTTCATCACTTTGAAGCCCTATACAGTAACCTATGCAGTTCGCAATCGTACTTTCTTATTTAAGACGACAAAAACCTTTTTTCCAAATGCACATCTAATATAATTTTGCTGGTAATCAAGGCTCCGAATAGAACATAAAAGAAACAGCCTTAAATACGGTAGATCAGATTGAAACCAATGTGACTAAATGCCCGAAATGTTCTTATGTTCTCTGTTAACAGAGCCTTGCTTTCGATGCTTTACATACACCATGAGTGTATACATAAAATAAAATAAAAATAATGGATAACTGGCTCCGGCGAAGGTCGAAAGTCCTTCTAGTGGATGTGTTCTATGTAAGTTTCCGGTACTGCCAAAAGTTATATGATTCACAAATTTCATAAAATCCTTCAAAATTCGAGTAGGTGTGGGCGAATGCTCCATTTGTCCCGTAATAATAAAATCCTATTTTTCTGTAACATTTTTGTTACGAAATGGCTGGTACTAGAGTCTGTTAATAGCGATACTTAGTTGATGGGTCAGAATCTTGGGATAAGCGGTTGGGATCTATAATAGAATAATAATGCCTTAATTTCATCTTTTACCCGGTTGGTAGGTCGGGTTGAGGGTCGAACGCATCTGTAGGGCAAAACAGTCTTTTGGCTATTTCTTCGAATACCCATGCAAAAAATTCTGTGAATTCGCTACTCTTGAAGAGCTCTTCTTTCAGTTACGGGTCACATCCGACAAGGTGAAGCCACCAAGTAGAGGATGTCCGAAAAACGAAAGAATGTGCCGATCTGGTCACTGTTTGCCCGTATCGCAGTTTTGTGATCGAATCGTTCAGTGTCCTGACGGTGATGACGAATTAGATTGCTCGGGTGAGTTGCTTTTTCGTCACTGGATTCGCTTGAGAAAAATAGCTTTTACTGTGTAGAAAATGGCCATAACATTTACGGGGAGATCTTTTCCTAATGTAGCCAATTTTAGGAGATTTTCTACGCTTTTCTGTGCAAGTTATGTTCTAGCTCTTTACTTTTCTTATTTCCAGCAAAAAGTTGCTCTTCATCGGAATTTCAATGTAGATCTACGAGAACATGTGTGCCAGACGTGGTCAGATGTGATGGATGGAAGGACTGTCTTGACGGTAGTGATGAGCTGGTAAGATTTGTCATAACACTACCTGAATAAATAGAATCTATTTTTGGCATCGTTCCAGAACTGTCCTACAAGGAATCATCCTCATCGTAAACACCATAACATCCATCATCATCGCAAATTTTCTAGACTTACTGTGAGATGCGAAGATGGTACATCACCCGAGTACAGCCTGTGAGCATTTTTATGCAACATCTTCGATGAATTCGCTTTTTCATGTTTATTTTCGATTTTTTTTCCTTTTCATAGTGGAAAATGAGCAAACATAAGAAGTCGAAGTGCAGCTGGCTTTTCTGAAATCATTTTGATAGGGCTAGTATTATATTTTTTCATGTGAAATATGAAGCAATGGAGGTGAATAGAAGTCTCATCGTTGCATAAGGCCCGCCCTGCGATTGTCATAAAAACGACAAAGGCCTGTTTTTATGATCAAAAATTTTTTTATAGAAAAGATGGAAATAGAAAGTCTGACTCTGCTTCTGCAGTAGCTTCATAGCTTTTTTCTATCCAAAATGAAAATTTATAAGTTTTTGACCTTTTCTTTTTTACCAAAATAAAAATTAAAAAAGCACCGTTCCCATTATTTGTTAACCTTCTAATAAAATAGTTTTTGTTCTTTAGTTGGTTGTTTATTTAACATTTAGATGCATTCGACTTTGTAACAGCTTTCTTTTTACTTTAAACAAAATTTCAAATTTTTTAAAGTATTGATGATTTTCTATCCAAAATACCTTTTGCCCCATAGCCACTTGTGCAAAATAGAGAAATGGAGGTTGTCAGCTACTTGGTCAGCCATCTTCCTTTATGCGAATTTTAACGAAAAAAGTTCAAAACTTTTTTTGCTGACTTCATAAAGGTTCTGTTATACTTCTCTCAACCACTTTTTTTATTTTAAGGCTTCTAAATTATTATTCTAATTTTAACAAGAGATTTTGTGCCACTAAGAATTATGTTTTCCCCTGAAAAATACCAAAGGAAACACTAAACAGTGTCCAGCACTCAAATTGAGGAAAATCCGAGCGATGCGCTCGGCTTATAGTTTGCCCTACGATCATTTCAATGGCCGGCGGTCACGAATGTTTGTCCCGCTCGGTCGCCAGCTTGAGACTTATTGTAACGTTCTCTCGGCAGAGGGAAATCAGCGAAGACTCGGGAAACATGGAACAATCATGGACTTTGCTTTTCAGGCACGGTTCGACGTATTGTTGGTCCGATTCCGTGTGTCCCACTGCAACGACTTGCATACAAGGATTATGCTGTCGCGCCGGAAGTGAGTAATAGCACTTTTGTCACAATAGAATTGCGATTATCACAGGCGGAATTTTCCGCAAATAGTCTTCTGTACAGAGGGAATGATTTGAAGATTTAGAAGAATTTTTGGGAAAATCCTGAGGTTGTTGCTAGCTATTTCATTTGGACATCGTTATGAAATGCCTAATGCAACCGTCAAAGATTCTTCTGACTCTGGGGGTTTAGAGAAAGAGGGCAGAGAATTGTTTCTAAGCAGAGTTGGTTAGGTATACCAAGAAAATAATAGTTGCTGAATAAATCTACTTTTCTTGCGCGCATGGGGTCTTCTGTGGCTGGAATTGTAACAGAACATTGTTAAACTTATTAAAATTTCCTCTTTTCTTGGCTTAATCTTGTTCTCGATGTGGCATGAAATCCTCCAGTGACAAAATGCCCTTTCCTTTGCAAAGCTGACAAGGCTGATTCAGAGGTTTCACCATTTTTTCTCTTTCCTTGTACTTGATCCTCCCAGATATTCTCAAGACGCGATCCTCTAGATACTCTGCAAGATTCTACATCCTTGAGATCTGCAGTGTAAAGCAAGAAAAAAATTCTTTGTTTTTGCTCCATTATTTGCTGCCGAAAAATTCTTCGTTGCTGATGAGTACTGTTCGTGAGAGAAAAATTTTTATGATCTGTGGGATCTGAATTTCAGGAAAGAAGATGTTAGATGACGTTTTGTGTACATCCTGCTTGAAGTGTTTGTGAAGTATTTAAAAATGAGCTATGTACGGTCTTCCTTCTTTTAGAAAATGCCTTTTTCGCATCAAGAAATTAATCACCTCCTTTCTTCTATGGAAAACTAGGTTTTGGCTATTTCACAAGCATTTTCTTTGTCTCAATTTCTTAAGTGCTTCTGATAAGTTCGGAAGAGCGGCAGAATCGCGCACTTTTGGCTCGCGCGCCGCGCGCTATGCAAACAAATTATGTACTTAGTAAGAATCGGGGCTTCATTTGACCTGAATTGTTTGAAAAAGCCACGGAGTAGCCGTGAATCTTCTCTGCGCGCCCCCGAACCGCGTCTGTGTTGAATCTTCTTTACATTAGCGGCTATTCCTGCGCGTTAGTCGGCTATCGCCTCTTTATGTGTGTTCAAAAATCTTTGGGAGTGCGCTGCAGTGTTGACACATACTCTGGGCAAAGAGTGAAAAAATCTAAGCGAAAAAAATGTTTGGTCTACTGCTCACCGCCAACACCACCACCACCACCACTACCACGGTCTCTCCACTACTCACCACCACACTTCTCTTCTCTTCGAAGAGAGACAAAGCAGAGTCGTTAAAAAGTGCGAATGCTTATTATTTGTTCCACTAGGGACCAACACCTCAATTATGAGAAAATCACAAAACAAATTACAAAATAACCGGCATTATTATGAGATTCTTATTTCTTCTTCTTGGCAGCTTCTTCGGTCTGCTTCACCGTCCGCGAATCCTTTAGTCGATCGACTTCCATGCAAACATGAGAGTAGAAGTAGCCGATAGTGATGAGTAGTATAAACGGCCACCTGAAAATTCAACCAAATTTGACTCACAAAAATCTCAACTAAAAAAGTTGCCGCTTCACTTTTCAATCATAATCAATAATGTCCGACCTAACAGGTACCAGAGACCACTTTTTGAGGAAACTTGCTTACGATCAAAGTTCATTCAAAATTGAGGATGAATCTCCTTATTTTTGCTTATGGTTAGATTATCTTATGGGAAAAGGAGGTTATTTAAGTTTTGCAACTCCTTTTTGAAATTCAGCTTCGAAATGTTGATTGTAACAATTTTCGAGTGTAAAAGCGTCACAGAAACTTGGCATAATTGAAGGATTGCTCACACATACATACATTATGCAAATCGTTTTTTTTTGTTTTTTGTTTTTTACCAGCCATAAAAACTTAGTTCCAAGATCCTGATGTTTACCCGACTTATTTGACTAGATTTATCGAAATCAAAAAGAGATTGGCATCCGTCAACTCTTGTTTTTTTTCACTTTTTTGTTTAACTCAAGCAGCCTGCAGGAGATGTAGTGCATTTGAAAAAATGGTGGAAAAGTGAAGCGAAATACTTTTTCAAGTGAATAGTTCCAGACATTATCAAAATGAAAAGGCATTTGGATTACGTGGATCAAATATTTGAGAAATGATGGGACAGACAACATAACAGCCATCTAGTCACCCATTTCGCCTCAATTTCGCAGAAATTTTGTATTGTATCAGTGTTTGCTATTGTTTTACATTTCGGATATCTTACAATTTCTTTCGCAAATTTCGAAATTTGTATCGCAATTTGTTTTCCTCTACAACGCATAAGCGTTCAAGAAATTGTAGAGAACAGAGCATAGAATTCTCAAACAAATCCAGATATATGCAGATAAAGTGCAGAGTCACTATTTGCTCCCCAAGCTGCTTTGAGCTCTCGATTCTTGAGAACGGGAGCAGCTGCTTGAGAAGGCTTTACGAATTTGATTGAGCACTAATTCAAGCCAAAAACTATTAGCAGAAGCTAGATGAAAGGGTCTGAGTGCGTTGATGTGGATAAAGGACAGAGAGAGTTGGAAGGGCAAGACTGAGATCGAGAACTACTTTGTAACCTAGTCGAGATATCAAAAAATCTTTCTTTTGCTGTCGGAAACCCATTGTAGGGAATTATACGAGTATGAGTGATATGTAAGATTGCATGCCAATTCTTGTGCGCGAAATAGTAAGGTTTTGGCCATTTTGCCGCTTCTTTCAGAAAAAAAGTAAAGGATTCCAGCAGATTTTTGGAAAATTAGATATACCACAGCTAACGAAATCCGGATAAATTTCTAGAATTGGCATTTACTCGATTACATATTCTTTAAAAAGGATGTTATCGAAGCTCTGAAAATCAAGATAGTAAACGAGTACAACGAGAATTTACTGTTATAACAACTCACAAGACTTTTGAAATGAAAATCTAGCACAGCGAAATCGGTTAGCTGCTGAATTTTGGGTTAAAGCGGAACATGATACATTATTGATATATTCATATCCCCAATTGATACCATCATGACCATTACTCAAATTATTTACTACAATTTCTACTGACCTGAAGAGATTCAAGAATGATGAGTTTGTGGTTGCTTGATGTTGCCCTAGCTTTTTTTTCACATGCAAATAGCGAAAAATACATTATAACCCTATAATTCTGGGTTCACAGAATCTCCCACTTTTGAAATATATTTAAAGTGTGATTTTATTCTGTTTCGTAACTCCTACATATTGTTCTTTGCTTTTTAGCTTTTCCATTTCGAGTATCCAAACTAGCTCCGTAACACTGGGAAAACCCGAAAAAACTGGTAAACCATGAAAATTGATATTATCAAAGTTAAATAGTAACAATTAGCGCACTGAAATTTTGTGCAACAATCAGTTCAACAATAACTTACCATCAAATAAGAATCAAATCTAAGGAATGCTTCAGCAAGGGCCAACTATATTTTTGACCTTTGATTATTCAACTGATTTTACTTCTTTTTTGATAATAATTAATGAAAAATATGCGTTTACTCACCTAACAGGAATTGTTTCCTCTTCAAAGATTTTCTTCACGAACAAATAGCCTGTTTGTGAGCCTCCCAGGAAATATATGTTTGAATACATTCCAGCTGCGAATGGAACAATGTGAAGTGGCGCAAGAATTCGGCGAAAATTCACATCGCTCACGACCCTTTCACGCCATTCACGGAATGTTTTGTTCGCATAGAGCGATTTCGCACTCATTTCCAACAACAAAGAGAAAATATTCAGAATGATCCAGACCTAAATAACAACTAATTATAAGAGTAAGACGATCTGGGCAGTAATTTCACTAACAGTGCTCAATGTCTGCGTTGAAATCCAGGTCAAGTGCGATCAAAATGAGGTTAAGTACAGGATTCCAACTTACGATGTTGTGATGGTAGAATCCATGCCATAATAGTACGAATGAGTATGAGACTAGCACTCCAATGACTTTCCTTGTCAAAGAAAAAGTTGGTTGACAGATTGGTACGAATATGTAGGTTTTGAAGAATTGATAAAGGCCACGATCGAACTCTCTCCATACCTGCAAGGAAAGCTTATAACGCAGTTTCTCATACTCTTGGGATTTTCGCATCTTTCAAATAATCTGGATTGTTCGATCCGGTTATAACAACTGAAGAATTCCAAATTTTTCTATATACTCAAGCTGAAACAGTGTTTTTACTATTCGGAGCTCAGATTCCTGATTTGCATATGTTAAGAAAGCTAAATGTCTGAGCTGCTGCCAAAAAAGCTATATCAACTTTTTTCAAGGGAAATTGGAAGGCGAATAATACGAAAAAAAACGAAAAGGGAGAAGATGTTGGCTAAACTGCTTATTGAAATCAACATGTATTGGTTTGGTCCTTTCGTGAGCAATATGATAGGGATGCTTAACATGCCCTTGGGCCCCTGCTTGCCGTTCCTCCCCCCCCCTTAATCCTTTAATGAATTTTCTCTATATTTTCATTTCTCATTTCTTATGGAGTTGATATAACATACTTTATTGGTAGCCGTGAAGTTTACCCGTTTACACCTCACATAAATAGCACGAGTCTCGCAGAAACATGAAATTTTTCTTTGAAGAAAAGAGAAAACCATAACAAAACTTATTCTAACTATTTTTCGGTAGAGAAATTTCTCTAACAATAAGTTGTTCAAATATTGCTGTCGTATGGCACAATTATACATACATATCTCACATGCCTCGGTTTTGAAAATGGAATGCAAGTGCTTACTTTTGAAAACAGCATGACTCGAGAAATGCAGATCGGTGGCGGCTGTGGTTCCATTTTGTCGATTTTCGCAAAGATTGTAGGTAAGCCAAAGATCACCACGTATTTCATATGGAAGAATACACCTGGAATTCTAGCAATTTTTTATTAAATTGCTATAATCTCAAAGTCGTCGATGAAGATTACAGTATGGCAGACGTCTTTGCGTATCACTCACAATTTTTTGTGCTTACATCACTTCAGATCGTCTCACTCTTATCCTGCTCTAAGAGTAACTCTACGAAAAAACTCCGTTCTACCTACTTCAGTGATAAAAACTGATTACTCAATGATTTTCTGCAGAGCTTGTCTAAAGTCCTGCAGAAAGTGATTGAGTAATCAGTTTTTAATCAGTTTTTCTAGTTCTCAATGATTTTTAGAGTTTATCCAAGGTCACGAATGATTATTTCATAGATCAGGCTGAAAATTGGTGCAGGTAGGGGAGAATGGGGGAGGGGGGGGAGGAGGGGAGGCAAGAAGCGAAAGAGTGATAAGGCATCTGCGGCATCGTCTTAGAAAATCGCATTCACATTCATTTATTTAGTTTTCTAGTTATAAGTGAACCGCCCCTTCAGCGTAAAAATTTTATTGCAGAAAATTTTTCGCGGGAGGGTTTGGGAAGTCATAGATGAGTGAAGACCTGGTATTAGAGTCTTCTAGAGAGTTACCAGGTTTAATTTCGAAATTGTTCATGAAATCATCCTGTTCATCAATGAATAATTCTCTGCAATATATCATGAGAAATTTTGACCGATTTCCCTGCGATATATCGCCCCCCCCCTCTCCACATACTCCAATGGTCCCACAAAATTGCAGCTTTATTTTGCGCTTGAAGACTATCATTTCAAGAAGCTATTCATCAAACCGAAAAAGACCCACCAATCGCCAAAGCTAGTGAAAACAGCTGATCCTTCGGTAAATTGCTGGAGTATTCGATGTGTCTCATTATAGCTTCATGATAGAAGAAATGCAGTGACACCTCCATGACTGTCCACCATAGGGCGATCCTGGCCGCGAATAAAATACAACTCCTCCAGTCTCGCTCTTTTCCTTCCCTAGCTGCTATTTGTCTTTCGAAATCTTCATAGAGCACAATCAAAGAGAAGAGGTAGGGCTGGTAGAATGTGTAGAACATCATGCGCAGATACTGCTTTGGCATCGTGTCGTCTTCCTTACGTCCAGCACCATTGATCGTGTCGATATTGTAGGAGACGTAGCTAAGCATACTGTAGGAGACAAAGGTGTAGATGAAGAAGGGGTTGGCTGAGAATTTCGTTGTTTGGTGCATCATGTAATAGAGAAGCGGCAGTGATGAAATCCATACGGTGGTTTTTCTTCTGAAAAAATATAAAATACGGTGATTTTTTGTAACAGTAAGCAGCACAGCCCTGCAAATTCACTACCCTTTGATTCAACTGGATTGGCGGCTGCAAGGAGGGGCTTCGTGACCTAGTTACGACTAAAGAATGATCAGAGAGCACAAGCGCGAGATAGGTGCAGATTGCGTCGCGGCGCGAGCGGGCTTAATTAGGCCTTCTAGCCGCCCATCCAGTCAAATCAAAGGCTAGCAGAGAAATAAAAATGCCATGAGGACAGGTAAAACTGCAAAAGAATTTCCATAGTCAAGCGGTATATAAACTGCGACATTAGCAGAGGTTTCTTAAGAATATATAGTGGCGATACTGCAGATTTTTGAAAATGTGCGGAAGAATAAAGGAAACAAAGTAAGAAATCGTTGTAGCTACTCAAGTATAAAGAATGTAGGTATATAATCATAATTGTATGACACTTGTACGCTCCTTATTTTTCTGGATCTAGTGGATACTGGAAGACCGATTTTACAGGTTCAAGCCAAAATGTACGACATCGTATTCTGTTATTCGCAAGAGCAGGGGATGTACTTCGAAAAAATTGAAGTTTTGGACCCCAACCGTTGAGGATTCGCTAGTCGCGATGTATCTTTCGCGGCAAAAAGCTTACGGAAAATAGTTAAAATACAGCTGTCCTCGTTTTTGGAAATAGTAGTCTGGAAATACGCGAGTTGCTTTCGACCTGAGAAACTACAGGAAATCTTTCTTTCATAGTTGCCGCCAAGGACGAGAATCCATTAACGCGTTTTGATGCATTTGGAGTTTTCTTTTTGCTAAAGTGCCCCATGCGCGTACGGACATGTTTGAACATGTTTTACGCAGCAATTCACTCGAAATTTCTACTCGCAGATGCTGCAGCTCATGTGCGCATTTTCTCTATAGCCTCTAACAATAAGTTAGTCTATTTCTTAGTATCATATTTTCTTACTCAAATTTCCGAAAGAAGACATCTACCTTCGAAAAATCTTCAACATTACGAAATGTGCAACTAGCTTCTGTTCTTCAAGTTTCTATTTCATCTCGCCATTTGTGTTTTGCGTTTTAGCTAAGTTGGCCCTAATAATCATTTCCAATAAATGCAGATTCACTAGCGCAATTTTTTGCCGCCTTTAAGAAAATATCTGTCCTCCCTCCTCCTCTTCCCAACTTCCTGGTCCCTTGTATGCTTAATTTACACGCGTTATATAGAGTTTCTATAAATCGAAATATTCAGGAGCTATGCGCCTACAAACTCGACAAATTCAAACTGCTTTCTTACAAATTCTGAGAAAATGCAAAACTTTGAAATACAAGCGTTGAATAGGTGAACTGCTGAACTATATGTATGCGGTTGATTTCCTCATGTTTTACTTTTTATGGTGAAAAATCCAGTCACGATAGGTTTTGAAATAGTTGAGGGTAAATCTGCAGCATCACAGCTGATCTCCAAGTTTGATTCAATGTTTTGACCTTTGAATAGAAGACGGAAAAATTCAGGACTAAAAATCTGGGAGCGATGTTGCACAAAGCAATCAACTTCATTGTATTTTCGCTTTGCGATTTTGAATTGGAACTGTGCTCTACTTCCGCAAAAACTTCGAACTTATTTTATATTGTCGTAGTGCACTGTGAATTGCAGGTAGAATAG
Organism: Cylicocyclus nassatus; assembly: GCA_958299035.1. NCBI lineage: Eukaryota > Metazoa > Nematoda > Chromadorea > Rhabditida > Strongylidae > Cylicocyclus > Cylicocyclus nassatus. The sequence continues at coordinate 67,995,483 of CATQJL010000316.1, forward strand.
AAAACGAGTTAACCAAAGCAATTGGCGGAAAGGGCATTGGAGTTAAATGCATAATTTTGAACTCTATGACTATTGAAAATCTATGTTATGCACAAGGAAGTACTACTAGCAGATATTAAGCTTTGCTCCAGAATAAATACAAAACTGTTTTTATAGCGGATTCCATCAATGGTCTATAAATTTCACTCCTCGCAGTTTTTGCGCGAAGCTGTGAACTAGAAGAGCTGTTTTTGCAGATTTTCTCAAAAATGATCTAATCAAGAACTTGAACACTGAGAGATCGTAAATAGAAATTTTTCGTTTGATTTGCGAAGAAATCAATGAACCACTACCGCTCAGCGAACCCTTGTCGCAGTAGACTTATTTTCTATAAACCAACAAAAAATTGGAAAAAAAGAAATCATAAACTCACCTAAAATATTGGCAGGCCAAAAACATCACAGTTCCTTGAACAAGTGAAACCATGACCAGAAATGGTGTGAAGTAGTACACGCATGCAGCAATGCTGCTTAAGGTGTAGAATATAGTGAATAGAGTTTCGGGTAGCAATTTTGATCCCAGATTGAAAATCACAATATGTCCTAGTAATACGGGCAAGTATTGCCACGCAAACGGAGACCAATTTACCCATTCCCAGCTTGTTTGGTCCTGAAAAGGGTATAGTTATTGACACTCTATGAACATGGATAAAGTGGAGTTACGGTTTGGGTAAACAATGTTCGATTAAGGCATTGACCGAAGTAAACAGAGATCCTACTTGACAAAAGCATTTTTCAACTCATGTCAGAAACAAATGAAAAGAAGCAATTTTCATGCAAATTTTCAATTTTTTTTGCATCAAATTTAGCCTCTCTAATACTTAATTCTGGAAATCAAGCTTTTACCAGATAATCTCCATAACATTGAAAATCGGAACATCCACCGAGAGCCTAATCACTAATCACGTCCGAGTGTAATATCAACACAAACAGTTATATGAGTAGTCAAAATCGAAAAATACCAAAATGGGAAATCCTCACGAAATTAAATATAGTTTCCTGTAAATTAATGCTGTATGCCAAAGATCTTGTCGATACTCCTTTACTTAATTATTTATTTTATTCATTACTTGCTAAGATATGTAAAATATAAATGTCATAAAATTTAATTTGTTGGTAAGATATGCTATGCCAATTTTGATGATGGTCTGGAAAAAAAGTGCAACTCCAGAATTTGATGTACCAGAATATTCCAAACGTTTTACTTTTGCTTTGACTTAATGTATGAAGTTCACTGCTGTAAATTTTTGAAAAAGTATTTATGTGCGAGAAAAACCATCACTCGAACTATAGATCGAAATGTTGATGAGTAAAAAAGTGATCTACAACCACTGACCAACTCACTTTCATCACTGGTCCAATAAATGGTAGACTACTGAGCACAGCATAGTCGCCTACATTCCAGACAAACTTCTTGCTAGCTTGGTAGACGCAGAAAATACCGTATGCCAGGGCACTGAAGGTAACAGCGTAGCATAGCTTGATCTCCGGTAAAGCCGGGTAGTGGAAGGTGACACGAGGGGCCCTGGCAGACATGCCCATCGTCGTCGCGGGCGAGGATTTGAAAGTCCTCGTCGAGTGGAGAATTGGGTCGTCGTTCGCGGCGAAAGTGAAACGAACGACACTACAGGTACCCAGCGTTCATCGGAAGAGAATTCGCATAGTGGGCGGGACCTTTGGTAGATCATCGCGGACGAATTCTTCGTTGAGCGTTGCGTAGTAGGATGTAGACCCGAAAAGTGCAAAAGAGGGCACAAAAACTATAAAATGTGACTTTCACACTTACCACCGAGTATTTTCCATTTCAGAAACTGGAAAGCGATCGATTTCTCACTGTAGCGACAACCAGTTCAAGTGTAGCAGTGGAGAGTGCATCGCCAAGGTTTGCAAAATTTCGAAGGACATTTATCACTTTAATGCTTACGTGTGTTTAGTCCGAACATTGTGATAGAAAGTACGATTGCGCTGACGGATCCGATGAGACGAAATGCGGTCAGTGCAGTTTTGTGATTGTTATGCTAATTTAGAACTAGATTCAAGTATAAGTGAAATGTAGCCTGTGCAGAAGCTCGTTTTAGACATGCATGTGTACTAAAACAAATTCAAAGCTTATTTCACTAACCTCCTGAGCAAAAAAGCCACATTTGTTTATCTCATGATCAATTCTGAGCGTATCAAAGCATTGTTTATAGAAGCGATTCGTTACTCTCTTTTTGTGGTCAAAAAACTTTGAGAAGTATCTGCCGTTCTAAGCACAATCGAGTCGGAACTTATCGCGTCACTTTGTACACCCCGACGGCACTCCTCAACTCTACCTCTCTGAAAAAAAAGCTACCAAAACCGTTGTATTGGGTGACAGTATGGAATGTGTTACTGCTGTTGCGCCTTGTACCATAAAAACACGAGTAAAAATTAGGAGTAGACAATTTTTAGAAACACAGGTTTGCATGCCCCATCTGGTCTGCAATACACATGTTAACTTACAGATAATCCGGCTGTAGCTTTAGTTTCCTGACGTACTACATATTATCCAGCATCTTATGTGCATGGACCCACATTTTGCAATTTTTATATGAATTAGCAGAAATTTAGTGTTCCAGTCTTTTTGCTCCATCCAAAAGTTGCCTTTCTTGTATTACTGGGTGAGTTTGTAACAACTAAACTGTAGTTCGCTTCAATCAGACAATATAATTTTTGCTTGAAGACATTGTGTTTGGGAGTGTGAAATAACCAGGGCTCGGCGCAGGTGGCTTGTAAGCAAGCTGGATATTGTTTTTGAGACAAAAAGCAAAGGGGGTTTTGGAAGAGAAAAGACAAAAATTGCGACGTTTTTTTAATCGACTTTTCGTTTTTAGGGATTATGGTGGGGGGGGGGTCAAAGGAGACTTCGTAAAAATCCGCAAAAATCAAGGGGAACTTCGTTTCTTGCATTTTCAACTAGACACCCCGTGCCGAGTCCTGGAAATACGCTGTGCAGCAATATTGTTTTTAGTATTTTTTGAAGTATTTTTGTTAAACCTTTAAGGAGGGCATACGCATGATTTTTTTGGTTTATATTTGGAAAACTTATTGCTTTTATTCAAGAAAGTAAGTTTTGTAAGGGAAGAAAGGGGTGAAATGAAGGGCTCTTAGTTTAGCTTAAGCCTTGCCTAGCATATTATAGTTTCTATTATAGTTTTCACCAGTTTCATTTTTGACAACTTGCTTTTTCTTGATTCATTTTGCTTAACTCATTTCCCTCTTTTATTAATACCGCTTGCCAAAAGATCATCCGCCGAGCTCATATATTAATTTGCTTTGCTTCATACAAATCACATAGTGTAATAAGTACGCAATTAATAGAAAAAAATTATTGCTGTCATGGATCATAAACTGTCCCATAGAGATTAATGTGCGTTATGGGCACTACCTGTGCAGCTGTTGCATATGTGTATGCATCACTTCGTGATGGAGGACCAATAACCATGATTTAAAAGCAAGTAGTGAAGTGGAATTTGACATAGCAAAAATATGATTGTTACATGGGACTCATCTAATGTAAATTTAGCTCCCAGACAGGGAAAGAAAATTAGGAGATGAAGAACGGTCGCCTTCATAGCAGTTTACAGTGTAGCTTTTTAATTACGCTTCGGTGATAATCGCAAATCAAATAAAAATTTTCTTATACAAAGTGGGAGACCTATGGAGAGGATGACTCAAATTTTGACTATTCCAAGCAGTTTCATGCATCTGCCTAAGTTTGCCCTGTTTTAAAAATTCAACGCGTTGTAGGAAGTTGCGTTACTTCAAGGAAGTGTCCGAGCAGACTTCGGGGGGGGGGGGGGGGGCATAGATTTTAGTGGTGACGGCCTAACAGTAAGAGAGCACGGGATCGCTTCGGATACTAACCCTCAAACTCGTCTTCGTTTTGATGGAAAACCACAAAGCGTGTCGGGACGCGCAATCGGTATGCTGCTACCAATACTAGGGGATGTGCGTTTCCCGAAGGCTCATTCTGTTGAAAAGAAAGCGAGTTGAGGACTCTGCGTTCTGATTTTTGATTCCATTCTAAACACTAATATCCGCTCGTATCAAATGGATTTTCTTTACTGACTTTAGTGTGAACTGATAAATGTACTTTCTATTCATTTATCCTCGAAAATTATGCTCCACTTTGCTTCATCGTTGAAGATGTACGGATAACATCACTCACAACAAAGAATTACCATGTCCATTTATGCACTGAGAATGACTTACACAAAACGGTGTCATGTATAAACTTTACGGCACAGCCGACACTGCGCACTTGCTTTCAAGCACTTTTCAGTTCTTCACGGCACTTCTGTCATTGTTTTAGCATATTTCATTGCCGCCGTAAGACAACACGAAGAACAGCACCAAAACTCTGAACCAGAGCAGTACGAATACGAGGACGAAGACGAATACGCTGAAGACGGCGATAACATCGACGACATCGATGAAAACGAAATAATTAGCACTAAGCACGGTATCTGTTGCACCTCTTATCGCTTCAATCACGCTTAGCCCACTGAAATTATCGCTTTGTGCATTTCTTCGTCGATTGATCGTTTCTAGCTCGAAAATGGAAAGGAGCACGAAATGAGAAAGTGTTTCTTGTAGAGAACGCCGGCGAGTTTGCTGAGTTCTCCTATGGTGGGGAGGAAATTCACGGAGATAAAACTTGCTCGGATCAGGAGTTCAGGTATGTTGCCTTCTTGCTTAAAACTAATCTATTCAATCGTATCTCTCAGATGTCCCTACTTGGAGGAAACTAAGTGTTATCATTATGACAAGCTCTGTGACGGTGTCGACGATTGCGGCGACGGCAGTGATGAGGTAATTCACGTCTACATGTTTGGTCGCGATGCTTAGCGGCAGGATTTTATAAACTTAGTCATCGCCCAAAAAATAGTTGGGGTTAAGCTGAATGCAGACTCTGCATTCAAACTTACGTATCAGCGTTAGATTCTAAACGAACATTATTCAACTCGAGATTTGCATATTTTGTGTAGTATGCATCTTCTCCCTCAATTAAAGTTGAAAACAATCGATCTATCAACATAGACTCCAAAAACCCTTCGGAATTTGTTTCCAGGTCAAAAGTTCAGCCTACACGACAAAAGGGAACTTCATTGAGTTTTTGGTACTTTTCATGTTATAATCTACTCCCTGTAAGAAGTCACAATATGTAAAGGATAGTCCCAGACAAGGGTGGCTACCTATGTAAACGAGCTTTTTCCAGATTGCACTGGCAGTTACGATTTGAGAATCACAATGTCTTCTTTATGTTGAGTCTTGAGCATGTTATCTTTCGTGGTTATGATGCTACAGTTGAAAACCACAGTATCACAATTACCTTGAGCATTTCTCAATCATGATAGTAACTCTAGCGCCATCGGTCTGCTCCTCTGCAATTTGCAAAAGTAGTAGAATAACCAAAGCGATTGTTGGAATGAAGGACAACTGTAGCGACCATTAGTGAAGGATAATCGTAACTGTCATGTTGATGGACAGCTTGTCACGTATCGTATTCATTTGCAGACGAATTTTATAGGCTTGTATTGTAGGCTCTTACTATGTAATGATTTGAGAATACAAAAATCACTCCCTTGGTTTCTGGTGATCCAGAAAGCAAAATCAATAAGAACGGCAAGCGGCACATACAGTAGTATGATCAGGGTAAAGCGGGGGGTGCGGCACTCGACCGTCGGATACGACCCCCCCCCTGATTGCTGTCTTAATAAGACCCCCCTCCTAAACTATACACTTAAGATAGTATTACCTGAAGGCTCTGTCAAACATAATGGACAACATACCCATAATTAGCATGTCAAATACCCCCTGTAGACAAAGCGTGAGCGAATTCTGAAGATTCAAGATACTAGGCTACCTAAGTGAAATGGTCAAATTCCAACATGGTTAACTTTGTTTTAAAGGTGAATTAGCTATCCGTTTTTGCACTCAAGACAAAGCACTACTCCTTCTTTGTCCACCTCAGGAATCCCGCTTCAGAAGACCTCCAAACTGTGGAATTAGAAGCCAACCAAAATCTCATTTTTCCCATTTTTCGCTTTTGATGGCTGTGCTTTCACCAAATATTACTCAGAGCTAAGAAGACGAATCAGGCTCAAAACATCCCTATGGAATCTACGAGGTTTAGGCTATCGATTCATATAAATATTGTCCGCCAAAAATGTTTTTTTGATATAGTTAATGGCCTGCGGCACCCCTGCGGCACCCCTGCGGCAGCCGCAGGTTTTGAGGGGGGGTGCCGCAGGCCATTAACTATATCAAAAAAACATTTTTAGCGGACAATATTTATATGAATCGATAGCCTAAACCTCGTAGATTCCATAGGGATGTTTTGAGCCTGATTCGTCTTCTTAGCTCTGAGTAATATTTGGTGAAAGCACAGCCATCAAAAGCGAAAAATGGGAAAAATGAGATTTTGGTTGGCTTCTAATTCCACAATTTGGAGGTCTTCTGAAGCGGGATTCCTGAGGTGGACAAAGAAGGAGTAGTGCTTTGTCTTGAGTGCAAAAACGGATAGCTAATTCACCTTTAAAACAAAGTTAACCATGTTGGAATTTGACCATTTCGCTTAGGTAGCCTAGTATCTTGAATCTTCAGAATTCGCTCACACTTTGTCTACAGGGGTTAATTGACGTGCTAATTATGGATATGATACGAATATCATGTTATCGCTATAATCAGATCACCTAACTACGACCCCCTCCCCTTTTGACTCCTCAATACGACCCCCCCTCTGCGGCGTGCCGCACCCCCCGCTTTACCCTGGTGATGATCAGCAGCTCAGCAAAGCTAATGAGAGAACTTTGCAGCATCAGTGTGGTGTTGCTCATCACCAATCATAAATGGTGAGAACATTGCAGGTGCAAAATGGTGTTGCCTACCTCTGTTCGCAAAAATGATGACAAAAGCCGCAGCAGCAAGATGATGCTGTGCGACACCATTCGCAACAATTGCTGGTGATTACAGTTGCATCACCGGTGTTGCTATATCAGCAGTATCACTGTGGTGTTGCTCACCACTATCCGCATAAGTGAATCCTGCAATTGCATGATATTGGTGAACACTAGTCTTATAAACCTCGCAGCGGCAACATGGTGTTGCTCTGCACCATTCGCAACAATTGTTCATGAACACAGCAGGATCACTATGGTGTTGCCTATACGCAACAAGCACCAGGTGTGATGCTACCATTGTTTGCAAAAACTGATGAAGAACATAAAGCAGCAAGGTGGTGTTGCTCGACACCGTGTGCAACAAGTGCTGATGAATACAGTGGCCTCAATGTGGTGTTGTTTCCCACGTCTGTAGCAGTTGACGAGAAAAACACGGCAGGAGGATAGTGCGGCTCGACACCATTCGCAACAAGTGTTGGCAAACTACGCAGCATGATAGTGTTGCTCAACCCTATTCGCAACAGGTAATCGCAAACTTGGCAATAGTAGCTCAAACAAGTGATGACAAGCATATTACCATAAGTGATGAGAGCCTCTTGAATTTGCCATGAAGATTGCTACAACATTGTGCCCTATTTGCCAGTGATAGAGATTAGTACTTTAAAGGCAGTGTCCGGGCAAAAACTCGATTTTGAGATTTTGTGCTTACCCGGGCCTATTTGCTATGCTGAATCCGAAAATCCACATTGGAGAGCGCGAAAACGCCGAAAAAGGGCTCTAATACTGGAGGGAAATCAGCAAGTGGGCGGGGTCTTCCCCACGATGAATTCACGCTCCCAGCTTCGAGGGCGATCTTTTTGATTCCGGTTTCAAGTCATTCGTTTGCACTTGATCGGTAGTGATGTCAGGGCGGCTAACGGATTCGAGAAAATTTCTCTTGGAGCTGGAAGCGTGAATTCGCAGTGGGGAAGACCCCGCCCACTTGCTTATTTCCTTCCAGTGTTAGAGCCGTTTTTCGTCGTTTTCGCGCTCTCCAATGTGGATTTTCGGATTCAGCATAGCAAATAGGCCCGGGTAAGCAAAAAATCTCAAAATCGAGTTTTTGCCCGGACACTGCCTTTAAAGGAGCAGCCGCAGCTCAGAAGCTAGCAGCTATCATATCTACAGTCGTTTTCAGTACGTATTGGTTTTTTCTACCGTATGCCTTCCAGCCTCAACATGACGTGGATTGGTGTGGATTGATGTGGATTGGCGCGGCGCCGCCGAGAAAAGCAACGCGGCGCAAACCCGAAGCGATGCGGCGCCTCACCAATCCATACCAATCCGCACCAATCCACACCAATCCACGTCATGTTGAGGCTGGAAGGCATACGGTAGAAAAAACCAATACGTATTGAAAACAACTGTACACTCAGAGGACTTACACTTTATTTTATCGTTACATGTGAAATATCAGGTGGACACATGATTTGAATGTTCTTCCAAAATCTTCTATTTTTTATGTAGCGCTCTCATTTTTGGAATCATAAGATAAGAGCTACAAGGCTGCATGAACTATTTCTTGATAACACCTGATAAAATTTAACAATCTTGTGAGGATTTTTCGAAATCTGAGATGCGAGGTTTTACATTTTGAACAAAGATGAAGCCGTGCAGAACCTGAACTAAACATTTCAAGATGTTATTGGCGGCCTGTTGCTAAAGGTTGCCCTACTGAGTATAGTAAAACGGAAACGTATGGACAAATCACTTGAGAAGTTGAACAAGTACAATACACCAAATTTGGAGGAACATCCGTTCATCACTGAGCAGCGAAAATTCAAAATTTGCCGGCACTTCGCAAATGCGGTAATCCAATATGCTGATCACTACATTATATATTTGTTTGGTAAGAAATAAGACAAACCGTAGCTGATAGATACCACATTTGTAAATAGCTTGTCGATTAACCCACTAGACCAAGTTTCAGCAAAGTCGAAATGATCTGGAATTTCCTCCCTCATACCTTAACCTACACTAACCCTTACATGCGAATTACTCGGCAGAAATGGCTGCATTTGTAGCATACATCAGGCATCTATATAACAACAAAAAATGACTGCATCACATTAAAAAAAGTAAGAGTTATATGAAAACTTGCATTACTTTATCAATTCGACCATCACTGAAGGATCTGATTGATATTGAAGAAGAGAGACACCTCAGACACATTCAGACTCAAGTCGGAGTTGTTCCTTATAAACTTGGACTTCATCATAAAGAACTTTTAATGCCTAATGCTGACTCTTAGTGTATGCTGAAGGGGAGAGCAGTATTGAAGTTTGCAACTTCCCATTTTCCGTTCTGCAATTCTCTTAGAAAATGGAAATAAATTCAGCATCCCCAAAAGGATTGTTTTTCTAAAGAGTTTATGCTGCTTGACAACTTAGTCGCTACCATGGGAATTTTTAGGCTAATTGTGAATCTGGCAGTCACGAGGAGGGTGAGTCGAGCTCAGTGACGAAAATTGGGCGTGTACAGGAATCTACGCAGGAGCCACAATATTCGACTCCATCCAATGTGGAGGTAGGACACTTGCATATCGTTTAGACGAAAGTAATCGTAGTGAAAATGTTTGAATGTTCATTCTAGGTACAGTTAGGATGTTCATCAAATGAGTTCATGTGTGGTGATGGCAAATGCATAGACAAATCGCTGGCATGTAATCGAAAGTACGATTGTGCTGACGGTACAGATGAGACTGAATGCGGTAAGGTTCCAATCCATTTAACTCTTAGTTTACGGCAGAAGGAATGCTCACACCAAACTGATACAGTACTGCCTCCAATATATGAGCATTTTTTTGAATATAGTGAGTTCAGGTCACATCAGAAATTGAATAGTTATTTGCTACTTTTCTTTTGCCTCCCATGTATCGAACTCAATACTTGTGTTTAGAACTGATACAGCGCGACAAATCACTCTGAAACATGAATGTTTGGCAACTCTTTTAACAATGAAACGTTTTGAAACGGAGCTTAATGCTGAGATAATCCTTTCGCACTTGTTTGCGTGCATCTTGTCGCATATCGCTGCCAAAGCATTTAATTATTCGTCGAAAACCACTTGTTCGCTCCCACTCGCACAGCGCCAGCTGAGCTCTTTGCTCATAATAAAACAGTGTAATATGGTGGCTAATAGAGGCAAAAGCACTTTTTCAGAGTACTTCAAAGCAGCCATGTCACGGCATCGAGAAGCACAGCAAAATAACGGAGCAGGACATGGATATGACACTACACAAAATGGAAATGGACGCGAAGATGAATTGCGAAGAAGAGAGGAAGAAGAACGCAGAAGAGAAGAAGAAGAGCGTAGACGGGAGATGGAGGAACGAAGAAGGGAAGAGGAGGAGCGCAGAAGAGAAGAGGAGGAAAGTAGAAGGGAGGAGGAACGTCGTAGAGGGCAAAATGGTCAAGTTGGATATTTTGGTTATAGTACCCCTGCAGCGGATATTGCGCAGGGTGGAAGAAGGGAAGAAGAAGAGCGCAGGAGAGAAGAGGAACAACATAGAAGAGAGGAAGAGGAAAGGAGGAGACAAGGTGTGAACGGTAGAAGAGAGGGAAGTAACGGATACGGAAACGGACGCGGTGGCTATAGATCGACACCGGCTGCTTATTTCGAAGAGGAACAGCGAAGAAGAGAGGAAGAGGAAAGGAGGAGACAAGGACTGAACGGTAGAAGGGTGGTAAGTAATGGAAATGGTAACGGACATGGTGGTTATGGAGCGACACCAGCTGCTCAGTCTGAAGATGCAGTGAGGAGAAGAGAAGAGGAAGAGCGAAGGCGCGAAGAGGAGGAAAGGAGAAGGGAAGAAGAAGAAAGAAGAAGAGAAGAAGAAGAACGAAGAAGAGAAGAAGAAGAACGAAGGAGGGAGGAAATAGAACGCAGGAGAGAGCAGAATGGTGGTGATCGTGGTATTTATTTACCAACTGGAGCACCTACTAACGGATTTCATGAGGAAGAGTTGAGAAGAAGGGAAGAGGAACGAAGACGAGAAGATGAGGAACGAAGGAGACAGGATGAACAACGCCGTAGAGAAGATGAAGAGAGGAGCATTGAGGTAAATGGTTTTGACTGAATTTTCAAAGTCGTAGCTTTTCAAGAAAAGCTACGTAAATAACTTTCCACGAATTTCATTAGTTATCATTAGTAAATTATGCTTTGGTGAATGTCATTCTTCTTGTGGCGCAACATTTTGTCAATTATCTTCTTTTTAGCAAAAAATTTATCAAGAAAAACCTAGCTACATTTTTTTGTGTGTTGTGTACAAGTCTAATACTTGACGATTGTATAGTACAAATTCTCCATCATTCCGCCGAATGCTTATTTGCATTTACGATGCAGAACATTCGCGTAAGCAGTTGGAAATTTTTTCTGACTAAAGACAGAGTGTAGCAATTTTTACACACCATAGCATCAGTAGCCATGTTCTAAGATTCGTAAAACTGTAAGCTTAGCTGTGATAAAGAATTTAATTAATTCCAGGACGCCCGTCGCAGGGAAGAGGAAAGATTTAGAGATGAAGAATTGAGAAGAAGACAAGAAGAACAACAACGAGAACTTGCACGTGATATCCCTAGGCCGTTCGAACAGGTGAGCTTGAAATGTTGTTCTACTCGACGAACAAAAAAGTTGATATTCGAGAATGTCTCTGCATTTATGTAAGGCCCTTATATGGAAAAGTTGTGTATATTACGGTTTATTGGCCAAGTTTAGTTGGGCCAAAGTAGGAGATGGAATGGAGATGCAACCTGGCCTATCGACCAATTCAATTGAGTTTTGAAATGAAAACCTAAAAAAATGTTCTGCGATCTGCTCTAGGGACGGTATCTTGAGCACCATTGTGTAGTCAATTTGAAGATAAAAATGAAACTTCTGCTGACAAATTGGAACTACTACTTAATGTATCTGCAAAATCTCTGCATCAGTAAGAGTGGATCTTCAAAAGCAACCACATCTTGACGCAAGAAATTTACGGCTACCTTCATGAGCGCCCAGTTGTTCTATAGCCTAGTATACTAAAAAAAGATCATCTATACTTATTTTGACCTCAAAGGTCCATATGTTGCCGTGATGGTCCATATTTTTCGGATGAAGTCGCAGTTTGTCCATATGGGGCGTATTGAAAACGCTTTACTTTCGTTAAGGACCCTTATCTTTCTTGCTAATGTTCTAATTTTTGCAACATTTCAAAACCTGTACTTCGATAATGAATAGGTTTCCATTGCCCTTAGCTTTGAAGTCTTCAGAGGGCAACTTCTTTGGTCGAAAACGCATCTTTCATGCTGTGCTTTTGCAGCAATGTCCACACTTTCGGCCTGGTTTACGAGTTCCAGTTTTCAACGTATTCAAGTTGAAACTTTAATTGAAACTAATTCCTCTAGAGGATGATGGGTGTTATGATATGGGGAGTGTCAGCATAACGGTAGCCAATGCTTTATAGAACATGTATCACAGACATACAAACCATACGTCATTCCAGGAATTTTTGACTAATTTTTTGATTACTTGGCCCTTCAAAATCAAAACTTTCAAGCTTTCAACATCTGCACTAAAGCATCGTAAACTGGCTGCAAAATACATCTGTTCAAGTGCGTGCCAATGCTCGTTTTTTCAACAAAGTGTTAAAATTTTCAGGCTTACACAAGCACCGCTTTTCCAACTATACAATTTAAAGACGAATATGATGATGAATTACCATGTCTGGATCATGAGTTCCAGTGTGAAACTGGCGAATGTATTGACAAGTATGTTATTTACGCTTCTATGACTCGTTTGTAAATTAGTACCAATGCACTTTTCTTCCAACGAAAAGAAATTTTACGAATTCTTGAAATTGTATAGGACGTCATAGAACTTGTATAGCTAACAAAAATGTTGTTTGTAAAAGGACCGGTTCGATTGAGAAAGGTTCAAGCTCAGGCGTCCTTAGACCTCTCTTTCTTTTTTCTAATATTTCCGAGATTCTTGAATTTGTTGAAAGTAATGAGTCACCTTTCAAGAAGTCGTGTCTGTGATTCTCGTCAAGACTGTATGGATGGATCGGATGAATCACATTGTCCTGATAGACATGCTGAATTCAATGGTGGTAAGTCTTCTTCTTTTTTTGCTCATCATCAAAAGAACTGAGTTTGTCTTTGCAACCTTTTTTTATCGGGGATGTGGGTAGTGTAATGAACTTTTCGCGCGTTTGCCCCGGTCGCGCCGATTTCCGAAAGGTATGCGAATCTTTAGCGAGACGGGGGGGGGGGGAAATCCAGATCAGCTTGGTTACGGTAGCACCCACAAAGGTTTAGAATGGTTGTGAAACTTTGCTGAATCACCTACTCCTATTTTGTTTATCTTCTCTCTCCCTATCCCTCTTTCTCTTTCTCATTCCATCTCTCATATGACTCACAGAAACTTTGGGGCGTGGTCTTTCGCGGTTCTCACTTTTCTCTCTCGGTCTCTCTATCTACAATCAGCGACATTGCTATCATGTTTCGCTCTCGCCTTTGATATGTTGCCCTTAGTTTACGCTTTTCTCATGCTTCAATGTCTATTTTAAGTGTATGGGGACTTTTGCAGAAAATGTGCTGATTTCGGTGCTTCCCCACTCCATTTTTTGGCCAAAAGACATTTCGGAAAAGATATGTCCCTCGTATTAGTTCGCCTCCTTACGCTCCATTGTTCAAGCATGCTTTCTTTTCTCCGACGTGAGCTAGCAAGGCACCTGCTAGTTGTTCAACCTCGATTACACTGCCGGTTTATAACATTTTCCTATGCTCCTATTTTAGAATGTTTTTCCCCGTCTAATCTCTTAGAATCGCTTTCTTCCATACTCTTCCATCACCCAAACTTGCTCCCAGTACTCTCTTCCTTTGCTTGTTCCCTGTCATGTTTCTGCCACACGTGTGGGCGAATTTCGCGCCGGTTGTAGTAACTTGCCGAGCTTGTCTCACACTCAGACAGAGCCTCTATGCATGCCAAGAACCGAACATGTGTTCCATTGCTCGACCCGTTTCCATCAATTTTAGGCTCGTGGAAGACGAAAGCTCAACGAGATCAATCAAATCATTGGGAGAAAGAGATGGGGGGGGGGGAGCGGTAAGCGAGGGGAGGGAGTTTTTGCTCCACTGTACGTTCATAATGGCTTATGCAAATTAGTGTTCTTTGAGTCTCACTTGCCACCAGTTCTGGTGTAGAAAGTGATTTGAATTTTTTTATTCATATAATTTTGTAGACCTTATGAACGAAGCTCATCCGGTTTTCAGAGAATATAGAGAACATTAAGATTTCAATAACTTTCCGATTTTTTGGCGCTGATTGAAATAATTTTTTGTGTATCTGTTTGGCATGTGAAAGATGTTTTCAGATTTTCTGCTATCAAATTTTTTTGATCTCTCAGTTCAAAACTTCTGGGGGACAACCTCAGTGCTTCACATACATAAATCATTTTCTTCTCTTTTCTCAGTTTTCCATCATCTTCCTCCTGTCACATTTCTCATTCATTTCCCACTTCTACTCCTATCACATTTCTCATATCCGACATCCAATCATGGTCATCACTGCGTCTCCAATCATCGTAAAGTACGTTGTTGCCCCCGTACGTTTTTTCCCTTAAACATTCACAATTTACGCGCCTTCCCCGGAATCGCGCCGTTCCAATTCCATCACATTTCTTTTTCCGCTTGTCGTGTCTCGTTCCAAATCGTAATAGTTCGATTAGCGGTTCAGGATGCTTGGGAAGCAGTTTCGGCTGCTTTGGTGGTTAGCCATATTGGCGACTGCCTCGGCTGCGAAACGAAAGCATCGTCAAACATGTAAGTTCCAGAATTTCATTAGTATCTCTCCAAATTTTTCGCTTTTTCTCTTTATTGAATCGTTCATTCTTCATCTCTTCCTACTCTATCCCTTAAGATTTCTATCTTTTTTCCATAATCTTTCCCCCTCTGGCGCGACCAATACGACCACTTCACATACCTTGCCAAATGACAATGCACTTGTTTGTTCTCGCTCTTAATGGTCTTCCATGCCCACACATTTACGTTCTTTTATGATGTTGACATACTATTCACATTAAAATGCTCATGTACTGTTCCAAACAGCCCCACACCCTTCCACAGAACCGCGTTTATCGATATTGACAGCCCGATAGTAAAGTAATAAGTATGATTGTGGCGAAGACGTTGGCGATGGCGGTGGTGGCAGATCCGAGTGACCCCATGCGCGAAAAGATTCGGGTTATCTCTGGCGGTGATCAATTACTCGATGTTACTTACCCAGGGTAGGATAGGTTATGTATGTAGAGGGGTAAAATCTGGTGCCACGCGAAATTTCTGCCCAAACCGCAACGTACTGTGCCTGTCCACAACCAGACTTTCATGTTTTGCTACGTGATTGCGAATTCGCGCGTTGGGGCGTTATCAAGGTTGTTCGCCCTGTGTGTGGTGTGTGGAATTTCCGTGAATGATTAGGACGTCTCTTCTTCACTTCACAGCCAGCGTAACGATAAACTGGTCAACATATCATCGAGCACTCGTAAATGAAGCAAATCGCAACGTAGAGCAATTTAATTTGCCAAAAACTGAGATCAAATAGGTCTTTTGAAAGTCTAAAGAACCCCCAAAAATTTTTCTTCGTTTCAGTTCAAGATATCGATCCGGAAGGAGCCAGTGGTAAGTGTTGATTTACGCCATATCTCTCTCTCTCTCGGATAAGCTTTACTACATCGATTTAGTTGTTTATCACACCCGTTCATGCTTAGCATCCTCTATCGTAAACCTGTTGATTAATGATCGAAGTGTGCGCCATAGTGAATGGTCGGGGTTTCGTCACTGAAGACGGGTAGAGCGGGCGGGGGCTGCCGGTTTGTTGCATGTTGCACTTGGGCACGTTTTTCCACACGGATCATGCTCGCTGAGTAGGAGATATCGTATTTTTTTACTGGTAAAATCCAGGGTGTAGTATAGCACACGTGATGGCTCAAGTTACAAGCGAATATTTGCGTAGATGCATACAAATCTTGGTTACGTTAGGGAAAAACTCTATTTACTTTGGCTTCAGTCCTGAAAGCTTTTGTGATTCCTTAGAAGCAGAAATTGGCTGTCTGCGAGAGAGTTCACCTTTGCAAGAGACGGCAGACGATGAGAGTGATCAGAGAGCATTAGATCAAGGATAGGTCAGACAAATGCGCAATTTCGTGGTCGATGCGGTAGATAAATCACTTGCTCGCTCTTCAAAACACTGATTATATGCTTTCTCATCGAAATTTGCTCTGAATTCGATTATTAGTCGCACAATCTATGCTTTCGTGCTATTTTCAAATACTTTTTCTTTTTCCCTCAATGATTTTTCACATGTAAAATTGAGCTGTTCCAGAGTTCACTCAGGTCGATTTTGTTAAACTGCGCACTTTTATGACAAACTTTACGAATTTTCTTTTACTGATAGATCAGCTTGCAAGAATTCAAAGATTATTGACCAGCTGTAATAACTACCAAAAACTCTTCCTCTACTGCTTCCAATCATTTTTTCGGAATCGATTTCACTTTACTGCATTGAAGATTCATACATCATACCACCTGCACATTTATGCTGTAAAAATAAGGAGCATGTGGACATTTTTTCTTGCAACTATAGGATCTTGGCGTATAACAGGCTGCACATCATTTATCATGTGCTCGAGCTTGCGGGACGAAGGTGTTCGATATATTGCTGAGTAGCTTCGGGGAATGCTACTTCTTGTATAGTAAAAAATCAAAATAAATGTTCACAGGGGAAGGAAACATAGGGAATCTGGAAAACTGCACTTGCACTTGAAAGAAAGCACGAGACTTCAGGACCTTTTTAAGCTTAAAAAAATCTGCTTATTAGGAAATTTCAAATCCCAAAGCAAAGCAGAAATAAATACAATCTGTTTCAATCTCTTTGCTTTCCTTTATCAGTCTAGTAATTCTTGTCCTTTCAAGCTAGTTTTCTACTGATTAATCAATACCTAGATTGATTACTGCGTAATACTCAGGCTGTAAAATCATAAATTTAATATTTTTTGACATCACTTGACCAGCTATTTGCCTTTCAAATGGAGATCTTCAGTTAAAAATTAGTGAGGTTATCATATCGAATTGGATCTTGGATTACTTTTTTTACTCTGTCGAACCTTCTAATGATTGCCAAAAGCAAATCTGGATGACCCAAAGGCTGCTTGTTCCCAATTTCTGTCTATAGAACCTTCAAAAGGTCCTTCTCCATGTCCGAAAAGAAGCTTATTGCAAGGGCAATTCTTGATCGTGGATACTTTAACACTTTCGGCAAACATAGAGCTGACAGTTGCACTGCCAAGAGAACAAACATGCAGCTCCCTTCGAAGTCGAATGTACTTCGACAATGGTTTACGATTGAGGACAAGTACTAAGACGGGTGAAAAATGTACACTCAATTCTATCGTTTAGATATACAAATTAGCGTTTACCCAACAGAAGCGACTGTAAGGGAAGGTAAAGATGTGTTGTTCGATTGTCGTGCACGAACCGCCGACAATACATATTATCCGCCAACTACGTAAGTTTTTTCTGGTTAAAAGATTTTTTATCGCGAATTTTTGGAACAATATATTTTTTTCACAACTTTATAGCCCGAACTAGTCTTTTCAGCTCAAAGAAGTACTTTTGCGTTATCTGAACTGTGTCATGGCTACTGAATAGCCTTTTTTTCAAACTAATATGCTTCCAAATCCTTAATAAGATAAGGGTTTTTAATGGTCTTGCTTTCTAGTGTCCTTATCTCTTACGACTTTTTTGTTTGCTCGCCTTCTGAGCAGCGCTTTGACCGCTTTTTGCAGCGAAGGTGTGAAATCGAAAGTACACGGGGAGGTCTGGCTCGAGAAACAAAACTAATATTTTGCTCAATTTTTCTTATTGTTAGTTTCGATCTACTGTTAGTGCGATTAATAGAAGTGAAATCTTTGTTCCTCTTAGAGAAAATCAAAGTATTAAGTCTATAGAAAAATTACAATAATTCCATATCTTCTGCATTTTTGCCATTAGAAAAATAGAAGAATTTGCACAGATGTGATGATGATCTATTCTCCTTGAAGCTTTCCTTTTTTTGCATCATTGGAAAGCTGTTTAATCAAATCGTCAAGTCGAACTTAACTTAGTGTATGTAATCTCAAATTCTAAAAAAGGAAGTGAATTTTCATTTAAAGGACTTTTCCATCTTGATTATCATGTTTTAACTAATGCCCCTTGACATCTTCGATAGCATTTCAGCGCAGAGACGTAATACACACTTCCCAAATCTATAATGAAGTAGTTTCTATAGTGAAATATAAAGTGAAAGTTTGATTATGGAGAAATCTCTCCAATTTCTACGTTTTGTGCATTATGTGTTCATCTGTTCAGATCTATGTTGGGTCAATTTTTTTGTAAAGATTTTGAATGCGAAAATTATGCAAGCAAGTGCCCAAATTTACTTACCTTCTAGTACTAAAGTTTAGCACCAACTGGAATTGAAGTCCAAAATTTAGAAAGCATAATGTTTTTGGAAGTCACTTATATTTTAACTTATAGATGGAGCCGTGTTGGTGGTGCTTTGGCTCCATACGCCCACGATGCAGCCGGTAGACTTACCATTAACCCGGTATCGCTATCCGATTCTGGAGAATATGTTTGTACCGCTACACATAATGGACAGACAGTCGAGGCTCGAGCCACCCTTCATGTTCAATCATGTAAGTTTCCAGACCTTTTACCCACCGCAGTTCTTACAAAAATTTTCTACTTCATTGCTAAATGTCACCACTTCTCGCATTGAATTCCATCATACAAGTTTCTCGGTTTCTTTCCCAGCCTACCACTACCATCTCATGGTTGAGAACTTTTCTTTTTGAAGGTTTCGATTATGCGGTCAAATAGATTTGATTTCAATTGATAGCTTTAACCCAAGGAATGAAAAGTACATTTTTTGCAAAGTCCATTCCTCGTGCTTTAAATCATATTGAGTTTTCAAATGCTATAATTTCTGAGAACTATTTTTCACGTCGGCGCCTTTACCTCTGATTGATATCTCGACGCTTCCGTTTTTTCTACGTTTCATTTTCCGACACTGGGCTTTTTCTACAATTAATCTTCCATTGCAGCAAGAGAAAAGCTTTTTTTTTAAATTCGCTTTGTCTCGCTCCATTGGCAAATCCTCTTGTTCTCTTTTTCATATAAAGGATCAAACTTACAACATCTACTTTCTTCTTTGTCTTTAAAGTTTTTTCTGCAAATCGTGTATAACACGAAGCTTTGTAGGTAATCGAAATTACGCCTTTTTGTTGCCTCTAAATATTTGGTGTAACAATTGATCGTTTTTTGCTATCTAGAGACTGGTTAGTTTTGGTCTAGCTGCCTGGCTAGATGCCAACAATTTTGCATTTTTCGTACTACTTTCGGGCAATATTTGATTTTTACTGTCTTCAGATGGCCCACAAGATCTACAGAACCAACTGTCCTCATCAGGACAATGTATGGCCGACGAGCGTGCTTGTGGAAATAACGAATGTGTGAAGGCTGATTACGTTTGTGACGGAGAGCCTGACTGTAGAGACCGATCCGATGAGATGAACTGTCCAGCTATGAGACAATGCGAACCGAATGAATTCAGGCTAGTAGATTTTCGAATGCTTCAAGCTTCCTTGACTTTGGAAATTTTCCAAAAACTGAGATTATATTTTTTGTTATGTTTGAGGTAGCCTTAAAGATTTTCACAACAGTCTCTAACTCTGAGCTTCATTTTTCTCATTTTCAAACCATTCTTTCGACTCTTTACCCGCCACTGTTGTTACCTTTCGTGTAAAGTTATTATTTCTTCCATATTGTCGTTGAGACCGAAGAACGCTCATTAAAAGTCCATGCCCATCAAAACTTGTCCCCTACTAGAGAAAGTTTTATGTGACTAATGCTCTATAAATGGTATGATAGTGCATAGGGAGGGTGTGGCTGCACTTTTTTGTGAGACCGGCATACTTGCTTTGTTTAAAACTTTCTTGTTGTTGTTGAGAAATAGAAAAGGGAATGTGTAATTACAAAAGGGTTCTCACTGTTTGAAGTAATGGGTTAGAAAACGCAGCTTTTTCATGTGTTGAGTAAACATGATTAGTAACTGGTTTTTATTTCACGTTTTCGTAATTTGTTGTAAATTTATTCATATTTCTCGACCTTACTCGTCGTGATTGTTTTTGAGCGGTTCCAGCTGATGATATATTGCTGCTACATTTTCCTCACTTTAAATCAAATGCACATTTATGCTATAAAATTGAAAACTCTGACTTTAGATGTAACAATCAACGATGTGTACAGAAAATGTGGCTTTGCGATGGAGACGATGACTGTGGAGATAATTCTGACGAGCAAAATTGCGGTAAGTAATAAAATTCAGAATTTCCTATAAAGACAATTTTTTGAAAAGTGTATCACTCGCTGGAGTGAATGCGAATAACTTTGAATAACAATAATTGAATTAAAGTAATCTATAACTCTACATTTTGAATAGCACACTTTTTCCATGGAAATGCATACAAATTGATTACTGAATTGTGATTTTGAAAAGTAACCGATGTCTGGGATTTGCTTTTGCTTGGTTTGTAATCTGCTATTGATTGACATTACAAAAATACTTTTGCTGTAATGGTTATAGTAGCCATTACAAGATGCATTTTTCCTGAATTTCCATAAGTGAAATGTTTAAAAGAGTTAGTTGCGCCATTGTTATAGCGAATGTGAAACATTTCGTACAATTTTTGAGCTATTCTTTCTGAGTGATCTAAATTACATATCGCCCCTATTTGGTCTGGGTCAATTACGGTGAAGAGCTGTCAAGAAACAGCTACAGTATCTTTACGTTTAGATCTTCCTTCAGAAACCTAGTCTAGTTCCTCTTGTATGCTGCAAATACATTCTTTCCGTTTTGTTTTCACTTTTCTCAGCGGAGCTCCTTATCTCTGTGGCAAAAAACCTGATGCTGTATTTGATATGATGATTTGAGCGTGAAATGAAGCGCGCACTTCGAATTCTTCGTCGTGAAATCGGCGCAGAGAGAAAAGCTGAGAAATGACGGAAATATCTTACAGGCGTGCAAGAAGCAGGAGAAATGTGCAAAAAGACTGAATTCCAATGTCGGGACCAAACACAATGCGTGCCATCGTCTTTCCATTGTGATGGAACAAATGATTGTAGAGATGGAAGTGACGAGGTACTGTATGCGAAAACAATTTTTTGCTTATAGTCAATTTACTACTTTCAAGGTTGGATGCGTCCAGCCAACAGTTGTTGAACCACCTGAGACGAATAAGCAGGTCCCACAGGGATCGACATTCCAGCTGACTTGCAAGGTAAAGCTTCAAATCTCGCCTAACTGGTCCTTTAGTAAAGTTCTGTTTCGTAGGCGGTAGCTGTGCCAGAAGCCTACATCAATTGGCGTCTTAACTGGGGACCAGTTTGTGAACCGCCACGATGTATCCAGACTTCGGAGGGTGGCTACGGTACTCTCACTGTCAGCAATGCACAGTAAGTGGTTTTTCAAAGGAACGGTCCTTTTACACCATCTACCGTATGCTACCGTAACCCGCGCAAGCAGAGCGGTTATGTAAGAATATGTACTACTTATTAAGACGTCGCAAACGTTATTCTTCTCCGTGACGCTTGGAGTTATGGTAGCATAAGGCAGCATACGGTAGCATACGGTATGTCGTGCAAGAGGGTCTATAACCGTGCTTTTTATATATATGCTTATATATCAGCCGTATCTCAGATTTTGTATATATTATTGTACCAATGTAGTATTTTTTCTCGGGTGAAGATGCGCAAGGATTGTTGTTGTTTACGCAATTTTGCGGTGCGCAAGGGATTTGTGCAAATGATAAGTAGGTCATGTATTGTGCAACGATTCATCGCGACTTTCGTTCTGCCACGACTGGCTTATTCCCTCCGCCCCCCCCCCCCCCCTGAGCCAAACTTATACAAACAGAGAAGAGCATGTGCTCTATTTGCACTATGCCCACCTTACGAGAGCAACGCGTATCGTTTCTAGCCCGATATGTTTCATAGTGTCCGTCTGAGCAATCGGACCGGTTTAAATCATCGTCGATGGAAATAGTTGGAGAGCTGAGAGATGTAAGAGAGAGCGATTCGTAGCGCAATCACTCACTGCAAGAACTATCATCGATAACGAATATCGGGAGATGAAGAAGAAATCCAACGTGCCGCTGCCCGTTGATCGAATATTTGACGCTGATCGACCCCGTTGCGGGATGTGTGTTCCGTCGCGATTTTAGAACCGCGATAGAACTCATATCCATAAATTTGTGCGATTTAGCGGTGAATCGATCTATAGGGGCAATTAGTCGCCGTAATACTACTTGCCATTTTTGCCATTGCGACCTATCTGATGGTCTTAACTGTCTGGCTCGTTTATTTCTTTCATTTTAAGAAGGGAGTCGGTGAAAACCGGCTAACATTTTCATAAATCCAGAAATTAATGACTTTTTTGACCCCATCCTATAGTCATCTCGCTTATTTGAATGAAGCGCCTGAGCAAATTCGGGAGCTAAACCCTGTACAATCGAGCTTCTAACGAGAGTTGCCAAGTCCTTTGGTAGAAGTCATGCTGGGGGCGACAAATCGTTGCGAAATTGTGGCAGCCACGCCCACTGGCTAACCCCGCCCACTAACCAGTCATGAGCACCTGAAGCGTTGTTGTCACCCTTCATCTGACCTGTATCGAAGAAAGTAAAGAAGTGCGCAGGGTTTTGGGCTATAGGATGTTTGTACCCTTCGGAAAGGTCAACGAATCTTTCCGAATTCCTAGTTGGAGCAAATGCAATGGAGTTCTATAAATATTCCGAATGAGTTTCCAAAATGGGTCTTCTTCAAGGAACTAATAGTGCATGATCTGTGGTGCGGAACATTTACATAAAAATCACCCCGCGAGTAAAAATGAGTAATCTTTGAGAAAAAGAGACCAATGATCTTTTACAACACACAAGTGGCCGTATTCATCAACGAAAACCCAGTGGGTTCCGGAACCCAGTTTAGTGCTTTTGATGAATATCGATGTAGAATCGATATTCATCAAAACCACTAAATGGGTTTCGGAACCCACTGGGTTGTTCGTTGATGAATACGGCCAAAGGATTCCGCAAATTATTTAGATTGTTACTGTAAAGGAAAAATATCACGTTTCCTTGTGTATGACAGTCTTTACAGTTTATTTGGAAGTAAAATTGTGATTATTTAGTGGGATTTGACAAATTACGTTATTTATAATTCGAGAAGATGTTACTTATTCTCTCTTTAGAGCACTAGACCAAGGCGCCTACACATGCGAAGCCATCAACGTAAAAGGACGAGTTCTCGCCACACCCGATTGCATTGTTCGAATTGTTAACATCCCGGCACCAGAGCCTCCACCAAGACCTTCACCAATTCCACAAGTCACTTGTGACAGTCGAGGATCCGTGTCCATATACACTCAAGAAGTCGGCGGTTGCTCATGCAAGGTAAGCCTTTTTCCTTCAAATCAGTGGCCGTATTCATCAACGAACAACCCAGTGGGTTCCGAAACCCATTTAGTGGTTTTGATGAATATCGATTCTACATCGATATTCATCAAAAGCACTAAACTGGGTTCCGGAACCCACTGGGTTTTCGTTGATGAATACGGCCACAAGTTAAGTGTCTTCACCAAACTTTTTAAGGAACTTGTGACTGGCCCAACATGCGACGTATGTATCCCGGGATCATTCTTTTTGGATGAGAGAGCGCCTCAAGGTTGTCTGAAATGCTTCTGTTTTGGAGTTACAGACCAGTGCCGTTCAAGCACCTGGTACAGAACTCAGGTAAGAAGGAATTTTTGAGCTTAATTTTTATAACCTCAAATCACAAAATGTAATGAAACTACTGCAGAATTCATATCATTGATCTGTGTCACGTGAATTGTTGTGCAAAATACTTTCATTTTTGTTTGAGTTTGTGTTTGTAAGAGTGTGACAATGTCCATTGTCTGGCCTTGAGTTTGCCTGGATATTTCAGAAAAATTTAATTTTTTGTGGAACCTTCTTCGCTCCCCATCGCGTCACTTTTTTCCATAAAATCGTATAATTTTTAACTTTTCTCTCAGGCATTTTTTACAAATGCTCCATTTACCTGTTCTTCCTCACAAAAGCTTAGTCTTTATGCTTATATTTCTTTCTCACAAAAGCGTAGTATTGATGCTTATATCCCATCACTGCTTATTTCTCGACTTGAAAAGCTTTTTGCCTTGGTTGGAAAGCTGCTAAAAATACGCTGAACCTTTACCCCATTTTGCTATGCTTTTGAGTTTTTATACAAATTCTGTATTGTGTTTGTTTCAGGATGCCGCTTGTGTAAGTGTTGTCTTACATCGTCTTCTGTTCTGGATACGTGCATGTTCTTAACGTCATATGTGTTACCTAACCAATTTGTTTCGTCCACCTACAAGAATAACTAACCCAGATTTCCCCAACCTTTGGTTCCCTTCTTTGATCGAATAACTTCTCATCAAAAACTAATATTGTACAATGCTATAAATCTTACCTGGGACTGGTTCCTCTCCCATAAAATATGCTGTACCAGTAAAATTACTTTACCTTTTGAAGGATCGTTTGATGTTTGCCGGCACATCGGAGGGAGTTACGCTTTCGGACGTCGAAGAACGAGACATAGACCGTGACTCCAGATTCGAATTTACGAAGCCGGGATTCTTGACTTACTCATATCCACTTCAAGGAACAAAGTACTGGAGAATGCCGGCGAGGTTCCTTGGAGACAAGGTTGTCTATTATAAGTTTTGTTCCAATTTTGAAAATTGAAAAATCTTTTAGGTTACCTCTTACGGAGGAAAGATGGAATTTGAGATCGAATACACCGGAAGCGGTCCGATGACTCGAGAACCTATGGTGGTTTTGAAGGTTTGTGTTTTTTCTTTGATTATGCTGTTTGTAATGTATCCACAAATTTGACCTCTTTTTTCATATCTACTTCTAAAGAGTTGACTAGCTTTTATAAGTATATAAGCAAAGAGCCTTATAAAATTGCATACATAAACGGTTTATAGGATTAAGCTTTCAAGGTTCTGAAATTCTTGGAAATTCCCAAAATTCCTAGCTTAACATTTCTTAATTGGATGGTGACACAAATGACAACAAGCTCTGCCTTTTTTCAAGTTTTTAGTTTTGTAAGAAAAAGATGCAAAATAAAACAGATGTATTATCTATAATGAAGAAAAATAAAAAGAGTGCAAATCAATTTTGTGCTTTTCATCGATGTTTTCAGATTTTTTCGTACAAGCCTATTTTATAACCTTCTAATTAGAAACCTCATTTCAAAGCTTGTATTATATTAGGTTGTCGAAAATTCTTGCGGTTTTCTCGACTTTTCAAGAAAAGCACTTGGAAAATTCAAATACCGTTGGACGCAAACTTTTTCTCTTTTCGAACAGACATGTTTCCAAATTATTTGCTTTTATGAACACCAAAATAATAGCCGAAATTTCGAGCCCATTTTGTTTTTGCCACACCCAAGTTTGACAGCTTTTTACAGTTCTTTCTCATTTTGAGGGGCTGTGATAACAAATGCAGAACTAAATAAAGTCCAATACAACAAATTCTTTGGGCTTCTCTTGGATGTCCGAAGAATTTGCTGTATTGGACTCTATTTAGTCTGGCCATCTGTTACCATAGCTCTTCAAAATGAGACCGATTAGTCTTCCAGTACTTTTCAAGATAACTTTTCGGAAGTTCTCACTTTTGCAAGTCATCTGATACATGAACGCATTAAACACTGAGAAATCTTCTGAATTCAAGAGTTTCAAAACTCGATTATAATTTAACACTATTCTAAGGCAAATAAACTCTCCCCGCTTTAAGATGTCGATTTTGATTTCGGCTGCAGCCGCAAACGCGTGCAAAATCTCACGGTTTGGATGATTTCATTTCCGAAGTTCCACAAATTGGAAAGAAAAATACTTATTAGAAAGTGGAGAATAAGCTGCATCAAGCAATGCCCGAGTTGTTTGTTGGTTGATGTTTTGTGAGGTTTAAACCAAATACGAAATTGTTAACATTAAAAAAGTAATTTTGGTAATTTGCCAGACTTGGGCATGGTAAATGCCATGGGTTTAAAGCTTCTGCATATCCCAGTAACCACAAAAGCAAATAGTCCCAAAATACGACTATTGGAAAGAGAATGAAAAACTGCGTCAAATAGTTTCTGGAATGTTTTCTCATCTTTGTTCCACGCGTTTTTACGATGGATCGAAAAAACAGAAAGAACTATTGGAAAGACCCAATGCGATAGTTGGCGAATTGGATGTAATGAAACTATGCAATAGAATGCTGTTTTTAAACTTGTTTATCAGAATTACTGGTTAGGTGCCTTATGCACTTGATTTTCTGATAAAGTCTTCTTAGTTTCTATTTTCAGTGCAATAACTTCAAGTAAAATGGTTTCTTTCCAAATTTTTTGACCAAATTGAACTAATCTGTGATTAAAACTAGAACTGGTCGACAAGAATGTTCTTTTTACAAAAGACCTTATAAGTGGGTTTTTAAACCATTTAAGGCCATTATCATTTTGACATACTGCCCTTGTAAATTGAATTTGTCAAGTTGATTTTCCTCAAGGAAAAAGTTCTTCAAAGAAAGTGAAGCTTATTCTTTAGGGTAACCAAATCGTACTCGTTCATCATGTCCGCAATCAGGAACAGCTTCTACAAACAGACAGACCCGCTACCATAACCGTCGAAACCTATGAGGTGTGTCCTTCTTTAAAATGGTTCAGCGAGAATAAGGACTAATAAAAATAATTAGACAAACTTCGTTCAAATGAACGGAGCACCAGCCACTCGCGAAGATTTGATGATGGTTTTGGCTGATCTGGACGCTTTCCTTATTCGCGCAACCCATGTTGAGCAACAAGAGTCTACCAGGTATATATTTTTTTCTGCAAGAAAACGGATTTTTACATGACTCGGCGAAGAAATCCGTTGTCTATAGCCATCGTTCCACTCCTTTCCATTCTTATGCAAAAAAACGAAATTTTACGCGCCATAATGGAAAATATTCTGCTTTACCGTCGGCACCTCTCCTTCGTTGTTTTAAAAAATTTACATGTATTTGGATAAGGAACATTTTTTGTTTCATCGCGCTATACAGTCTGTCATGATACTGTAGCTCGATGTTCATAAGTTCCCATTGTTGCGATTTTAAATATCAGTCTTTCACGATATACCTATCGTATACCTGCGTTGATTAGGGTAGAGCAGACATAACAGACTTTCACGCTGCGATGGGTTATAGTATACTTCCAGAAATCTAATGTGATGTAGATATATTTACACAGGATATGTAAATATGAATGCAATGCACTGCCCGAAGTTTTGGGTACGGTAGGCGTACGGTAATAAAACAATTCTTTTTTGTTGACCACATGGCGGCATAGAAAAATTTATTTCGACTCAGTCAGCCTGCTATCCTTGGTTCAATTCTGAACCTTCATCAAAACAGATTGTAATCGTCTGCAATGGCAAACATATTCGCACTGATTAAACGCGATCTCCGATCAGTGAGGGTTTGCCATATTATGAAGATGGCTTTAGGCAGATTGTGACGTTGAATCGGATAGATTTACATAGACTGAGAATTTGCAATCACGCTCTGATCCAAAGCGAGTTTATGCGAAAAGGCATCGCGCATTACGGCGACAATAATAGTGAAATGCTAATGAGAGCTGATAAAGTGAGATGCAAATTGTGGAATTTCAAGAGCGTGACGGATTTGAGCTACAGTACTCAATAAGATGCTGTAAAAGAGCGAAAATGAAATGTTTCCATATGATCACTCGCATTTCTCGTTCGTGCACGTCCTCAAGTTCGAGGTTTGCACAGTACTGCTCGACAAGACTTTCGGCCAGACCGAACCAAGTTCCACGAATTTTTCGTTGACCAGTCGGTTGTCCACTCGGGACCCATGTGACTCGCTGCTTTCGACCACCACTCTTTCGAGCGAAAATCAACAAGTAATCCTGAAATGAACAATTTTTTCATTTGATATCAACTTGCTCTTGTTTCCTCTTCTACTTGCTCACAGTACATATTGTCGTAATTGCTGAAACTTTACGGAAAATAATACTAGCTTATCAAACGTAGTATTAGTTCAAATTCACAAAGTTTGTTTAGAAAGCTTGACATGAACAGTAAGTGCTTCATAGGATGCAAAAATTCCGAAAGAAGCCTCAAAAATTTTTCTGACTCTTTTGATTTCAACGTAGGTCCTATATGAAATTTCAAAACTTTTTCCAAGGGAAGCTAGAGGTAAAGCACTTTTCGACAACATGTATTTTCAAAATCGAGTCATATTTTTCACATTAATATCTTTTCAACGATTTCCAATAGTCCCATTCAAAATAGAACAAAGAGTCATGTATCAAACTTACTAGCTCTATACCACTTCGCTTTCCGATTATTAATAATTCAGATTTCGATATCTTGTTATTTTGTTCAGTCTCTATCCGTTGATGGTTTACAAATCTGCGATGCACTCTTTATCTATTACTTATGAATTTTTGATTTTTGCTCTTTTCTCTCTCTAAACGAGCTCGCTTTTCCTGCATATGAGATGCATTCTTCTTCTTTGCTTCCGACAGAGTTTTCGCAAATTGCTCACCTTTTCTTTATTTGTTGAAATACAGTATCAAGCCAAAAATGTATGTACACTACGCACCACTGTACACTTGATCTATACACAAATTCCCACAACAATTATTCTTAACGACCTAATTGCTTTTCTCAACAAAACAGGCATCTATCATTGTTGCCTCCTGTTGATGTTACCACGATCATCATTGGCTGTTATTTACAAATTTTGTCAAATTTTGTCGCAACAAACGATGATTGTTTACGTGGCCATTCTCATCCATGTAAAAGAGATTGATCAGGGTTTTCCAAATGTTTATCCAAAGATGGCAGAGAATCAGTTCATTATAGTTGTGGAAATTTTGCTAAGAACTGAGGCAACTCTTTCGAGTATTTGCAAAGAGTGAAAAAAAAGGCCTCAAAAGGCTTATTTACGTCGTTTTTGAAAGTTTTACGATGTGCATGAGAACACAAACCTTGCTGTCTGTGATCTGCGCTCTTCTTCTTATTCCCTCGATCAAACCCTCAAGCATTTCTTCTAACCGCATAGCTTCTTTTTGGATCAGATCATAATCAGTCACTTCTGCAAATTTACAACTGTTATGGCTGCTCCATCAAAAAAAGATTTGTTTACCCGGATTTTCTTCCCTTTGCCGTCCATCGTTTGTGATGACCATTGCCCGAAGAGAACGATTAAGCCAGCTATGGCAAACATGTTCACAGAAGTGGGAATTTCGGAACATCACGTTTCTCCAAAGTATAGGAAGAATATCGAGTTCATAGGCGCTCATTATCTGGAAAATCAAGGAATTTTATAGAAGATGGTAATTAGTCCATCAGATAAATTTAATAGATGGAAGATGAAATGTGTTGCTAGATTGATACATGTAAAAGAAAGAAAAAGAAATGATTAAGTTATTATCTCCACTCGGCTTTCAATTGCCTTTCTTGTATAGAATTGAGAAAAATCTTAGTTTCAAAAATCATGGATTGTCTGTTGGAATAAATAATAAAACTTAATCAAGTTTATAGGTCATTATCTTTAAAAAAGGAAACAGAACTTTTTTTATGACTGACCATACAGATTGATGAAAATTTAAAAGTTGTTGCCCCATATAAACAATTGATGGAATTTTTTATTTGTTTTGCCAATGGTTTTCATGTCTCTGGTCTTGATTATCAAATGAAAATGGATAGAGTGGATAACTGTCAACGACCAGAAGAATCAACCTTTGAAAAGGACCTATGGGTTCTTTGCATTTATTACCGAAATTATTGAAATGGAAAGAAGTTTGAAAAGCCTGACTTATTATTATTATATTATTATTACTCGACTTACATAGTCGGTTTTCCTCTATCTTTTTTGCCGTCGAAAACATGCAGCAGCAAAAATGCTAAAGATCTTACCTTTAACTTGTCCTTCATTTTTTCATTATGAAGATTACGGTGCCAGTACGGTGACAGACAGATGAAGCATCTTCCACCATGTTGACCACTTCGGGTCATCCCTTCTTGGACTTGGCTATAGCCACAGCAGCTCGTAGTGATAGCGGCTAAGCCAAAGGCCTTTGCTTCGTCACCTTAGTCACCGCCCCTCTTCCTTTTTATGTTAATTAATATCATATCCGGTTGTGGAGCAGGCGGGTGTTCATGGCATAGGATCTCAAATAATTCAATACAATTTTGCGGCTGAAGAAAAACATAGCGAAATGGAGAGAGAGTATGCAGAAAGCCATTACATGCAATGTTACCCTTGTCTCCAAGGAGATGCGAGATGGTACTAAAGACAGTTAAGCTAGAATGAGAAGATTACTTATGGTACACAGCTGATGGTTACACGCATCGATTGTGAAAGTATTATCTTTGTTAGATGAACGTAAGCATTGATTCTGGGTACAAAACATGTTTTAGTATAGCTAGCTCGATTACGTAAGCTAAATTTTATTCAAAGTGCACAATATTTATAGTCTCGGACACGTCTCATGGCAAATCGCTGTCGATCGTCCAACTTCAGATGGACTTGCACTTGAGGTAAGAGATTATCGCCATTCTCCTGTACTCATTGTACTTGTTTGTCTATGAAATTGATCTACCAATAGTCTTGTTTTCTTCATTGTGATAAGTTCCAGGTTGAACAATGCTCATGCCCACCTGGATACATTGGAACATCTTGTGAGGATTGCGCTCCCGGTTACGAAAGATCTGGTCAAGGACCTTACCTTGGTACCTGCGTACCTACTCAGGTTTGTGGTTGTATCTGCTCGTCTATGCAACAATCTTAAAATTGCAATAGAAATTATTGTTTTTTGTAGCAAAGACAGCCACAATGCACTGGTCCTGGCGCAGTCTCACAGTATCAAACAGGAGGAAGATGCCAATGCAAGACATACGCACAAGGTAAGTCTACCTAATTGGTAAAATAGAAGTAGCCCCGGTAAGGGGAAAGGGGTTCTTTAGAGAATTTTCAGAACCTTCAAGAATGGAAATTGTTCAAGTAAATTGCTAATATTCTGTGCTTGAAGATCTATGGTGTATGTTAGCCTTTAGAAATTCAATCTCGAGAATATAAATTTTTGAGAGTTGTTTGAAGAGTTCTTCATCGTTTCTCCACTTTTTCCCACCATGAAAGGGCGATTGATAGAGGACTAAAATGGAAAATAAAAAATTTCTGTTTTCTGCATATTTATATTTGCCAACATTGCAATTGATTACTTTCCTGCTCGGATATTTAGTGAGAAATCCTCGAAAAATCCTTGTTCTAAACATCTTTTCATTTTCTTTGAGCGATTAATATTTCTCAAAAGATTGCCATTTTGGTCAGAGTTGTTTGAGAAACGCTATATTATGAGGCTAATGGTAAATTCGCTTTCAGTCGAGTTTCTTTGCTTATTTTTGCAAGGGTTAATTAAAAGCTCATAAACTTAATATCTAGGGTAGGTCCTTCTTTACTTCACTATCTTCTATGTATTTTGTGTCTTTTACTTCTACTTATCTTAGGTCCGAATTGCGACCAATGTCCACCAAACTCCTTCTACATGGCAGTTACGAATCCGCAAGGATGTATCCCATGCTTCTGTTCTGGTGTTACACAACAGTGCCAATCTTCCAGCTTCCGACGAACAATAGTCAGTTTTCCCTAGAAAAAAGAGTTTTATGCGTTCTGACTATACCAATGCATCACGCAAAATTTACTTTTTCTCTAAGGTTGAAATCAATTACCCTCGTGGAGATCGCGATCAGCTCGTTTTAACTACATCAGATGTTCGACAGCCGTACCATCCCCCGACCCCGGCTTATCTCAGTGGCCAAGCCATTGAATTTGTAAACTTCCATGAGGTGCTGCTTTTATCCTTTGCACTATATCTACTGCCATTTACTGTTTTCTGTAACTCTGAAAGTCCATTGGCATCATCTACAGGCAAATGGACAAACACTTTATTGGAAACTTCCTGCAAAATTCCTCGGAAACAAAGTCACTGCATATGGAGGAACATTGAAGTATACGTTCCGATACAACGGTGAAGGTGGAGCAAACCAAGAACCTGATGTCATTATTCGCGTAGGTTATAAATCATTTCTTTGAGGAATAGCATGAGTTATGAGGAATTGTGAAATGACTTTGCCAAAAAAGAAGAATTGTGCACCTGCACATTGTCTGTAATTTACGCCAGTTAACTCCAACAATTAAAAAAAGTCATTCCAAACTTCAAGATCAAAGTACGGTATCTCGAACCTTTTGAAAAATTTTACGTCATTTGGGTTGTTTTTCTTGATCGTCTAGAAGTTAGGCTTCACTTTTTTCATAATGATGCAGTTAAGGAAGTTGAAATAGATTTATAGGATTCTATCTTTTGCAGGGAAATGATATCACTTTGCAATATACACATCGTCAACCTATCCATCCTGAAAGGGAAAATGTCATCGAAATAAAATTCTTCGAAGACAGGTATCTATAGTTTTTCCACTTCCATTCTTAAGAACCTATTACAAAATCGCATTTTCCTTCATTTTTCGAGTATTTATTCAAATTTGCAGATGGCAACGAGTCGATGGACAGCAAGGAACACGCGAACATCTCCTTATGGCTCTTGCTGATCTCGATGATATTCTTATCAAAGTAAGTATTTTTGGAATGTCTCCAATTTTCTGATAGAGTTTCGGCTTGGAGGAGGCACAAAAAATTCTCAAAATTGGCAAACTGAGATTATTGTTTAGGCAACTTATATGGAAGAATGCTCTACATCTAGTCTTATCAGCGTTACTATGGAATTTGCCGAACCTCAAGGTCGAGGCCAACCGGCGTATGAGGTATCAGCTTTTTTAGCTTTTATTTCGACTTTCTATGAAAAGCTTTCTGTAGGTGGAACAATGCCAATGTCCTCCTGGTTACATTGGTACCTCGTGTGAAGATTGTGCTCCAGGATATTCAAGAACTGGCGGTAAGGGGATTTTTTTGGAATTTATCCGTCTAGAAAGCGCAACAAGCTTTTTAGGTGGATTGTACTTGGGCCTGTGCGAACGTTGCGAATGTCATGGCCATGCTACTCAGTGTGACAAGGTAAGTTTGTAAGCAGATTTGGCACCCAATTGGTGAAATTCATCATTCTCTTGTTCTCTGTGCTTTTTCCTTCAATTCACAATAGAATGAACCTCTGAGAAGGACAACTCCCATTAATATGATTGATTGTTATTTCAGGAGTATGGCTTCTGCATTGACTGCCAACACAACACCGAAGGGGATCAGTGCGAAAGGTAGCTTTAGGTTTTTTTTTATAGAAAATCACCCTGAATTTGGATTTACAGATGCAAACCTGGTTTCGTCGGAGATGCTCGAAGAGGTACTCCTCATGACTGCCAAGCTGCTGCTACTCGACCTCCTTGCCAATGTAATAACCACTCGCCAAGAGGATGCGATTCCTTCGGAAGATGCTTGGTTAGTTTACTTTTAGCTTCTGGGTTATTTTATTTGGAAACTGATTGGAAAGCTTTAAACATGCCATTGCTGCGGCGGAAGCTCATGTTTCAAGTTCTTGCCTGATACCGTACCCTTCGCGCCTCGGATATGGTACCGGGCCGGAGTTCAAAGTTGAAATTCCTACCCATGAAAAGACTTCATAAGCTGCCACTTGGGCAATGGCATGATATGGTTCCCAGTCAGTATCCACATAGTCTAGATACTTAACTTTAAATAGAAGCAATACTTCATTATTTGTATTAACTTATGATGATTTTTAAAAAGTTCTTCTTCTTAGCTCTGTGAGCACAATACCGAAGGAACTCATTGCGAACGATGCAAAAAAGGTTTCTATGGAGATGCCACTAAGGGTACACCTTACGACTGTACACCTTGCCCGTGCCCGTAAGTACTTTCTTGTTTCTGCTGCTGCCATAAATTATTGAAAATTATAAATCACGTCTTTACAGTGGTGCAGCTGATTGCTACCTCGACGCTCAGGGACAGGTGGCCTGTAGAAATTGTCCTGCAGGTCTATATGGACGACTATGTGACGAGTAAGTCAATGTTTTATGTGGAAAAGAAAAATGAAAATAAGATGCGACAGTCTAGACATAGCCATTCCGCATAGTCAGTAAAGCAAAACCTGTACTTTCACGCAATTTCAGTAGAAGCAAAAATAGTAAAGGTACTATTTTGGGTTTTATTAGATTGTCCCATAAATTTGTTACGACTTGCACATTATAAATAATATTTCGCTGAAAGTAGCCTATGCACAGAGTAAAGATTCATAAATGTACTTTCGCATGCACTTAAAAGCTACGTATTGGGAAGAGGAGAGAATTGCTTTGCTTACAAAACGGGGTATGGGGTGATGTAGGGGTAGCCGTGTTTGCTTGCTTTTTGAAATTATACCCATGAGAAAATACAGTTACTTCATAGATAATTACGATGCACTCGACACTGGTTGGGATGGTTATAGGTGTTTGGGACAAACCTATCTTTGGCGCTTTACTCGTTTAGATTCTAAAAAGAGTAGCGATGTAGGATTAAGATCAATCAAAAATGTGATAGATTGCCTAACATCCAATATCCCTTGCAGTAAAAACTGGATTCTTGGTAAAGGATGTTCGCTGATACTCAGCCAAATTAAAATTTCTTCTAAGGACCTGCTCTGACATAGTGAAGGAAAAAAATTCAAGATGTTTACGATCCTAAGAACACTTTCAATCATATTTTTCCTCTGCTCCTGCACAGTAGTTGTTCCGAAGAATGGAAATCGCGAATTTCGCTAAATCAGGGTGCCTTCGCCCGGTGGAGCTGAGGAATGATTACGGTAGAGTGACTTTGAGTATACGGTATAGGCCAGAGTATCAACTTCGCTAGAAACTTCGTTGAAGGGTGTTTTCAACATGTTGATTACGTGCATAATGTCAAATAAGCATTAAAAGTTCTTTTTTTTTTGCGTGAACAGAAAGGGTGATATAAGCAGCAGTATATATACCCGAGGCATTCGCAAAAGGTTGTCTCTCAACCCATTGAAAGGTCTCCCTAGAAAGATTTTGAGCAGACTTGGGGTTTTGAATTATTTACCGTACTACCGTAACCCTCCAAAAAATTTCTACCGTGCTAAATCCCAATGTTATTCGTAATCAACGTGGCTCTCATTTTTTGGAATTATCACAGCGATGTATTCAGCCACTGCATGCTAATTCATGTCATTGCAGATGTGCTCCCGGTTACACCCGCTCGCACAAACTCGCAGGACGTCCTTGCGAGCCGATTGGTCAGGTTGGCGAAGGCGAAAGGACTTACGTGCCGCCAGCACACCCCTATGAAGGTGAACAGCAACGCCGTCGCAGTCGGCATCGCAGACGCCGTATTCGCGTGCGATCGCGATTCTTCCAGCATTGAGCGCAGTAGCCGCGCAGGGACAACCGCAGCTCGCCCGGCATGCGACCAAGTCGCGCCGGACGCGCTGCCGCTGTCGTGTTTCGTGTGATGCTTATTGTTTATGTTTGTTCGATTCATGTGCTCACCTGGTTGGTGTTGTCGTCGCTCGCGCCTTTTCTCCTCCACAATGTCGCAACATCGTCGCCGTCAATTCTGTGTGTTCTGTTCAGCCCCCCTGCGTTGGTGGTCCCGGTATTTGCGTCATTGTTAATAGCACTGCATAATTCTACACTGCCCCCATCGTATCCTCACCGTAGCCTCTGATATGTCTTTTCAAAATTCTGTGTTTGCACTGTCAAAACATCATGACGTAATCCCGTTGTTCACACATATTATTGTTTCGTTTAATAAACTATGTTCGCTTCACGACCACACCTCCCATATCTCTTGTGTCTGGAGAATCGAGCCGAGCTAGTCGTAGTTGTCGTCCTGTCCAGTATTCAATAACCTAGTCTTAGTTGCTATCGAGAGTGTGCTGCTCTAATCATCGCCTTTAGCGCTTCGTGTCCGAGTTCTGGAGCCGAAGCATCAAATGGTTGCTGAGGGGGCTTTTGTGCAGTGGACGTGCCGGATTTTGGGACCCATGGTATGCGGTGGCAAAGGCCTTAGTTTTTAACCTATTTGGTTTCAGTTTAATCCACGTTACGATTTCTGCCTGAGGGTTCCTGGTTTTAGGAGATTATTTAGTTATAATTTGATAATATAGTTTGCACACATATAGCCAAGCTGCAATTCTAGTACTGCTGACTTATTCGTACTACAGCGAGGAAGATTCGCTACTGTTTCATATTCAGAGCAATTTATTTTTAAAATCTGTTCCGTTAGGAATAGTTCCTGGCAGTCTAAGAAAGCCATTCCTTGAATGGTAAACACCAGTGTTAGTTTACACTGCAAGATTTGGCCTGCGCGGATACTGTTATAGACTATAATATTAGGATGGAAACTATGTTTTGCAACTTCTATAATAATTTCACTTTCTTTTGATATGGCGCACTCAAACTTTGGCAGTATGTAGGGCGTCGTGTGTGCTATAAATGCTCACAAATGCTCACTATCCGAATTTTGGACGCAAAGTAGGGAAATTCCAGGCATTTTCCTACTTCGTGTTCGAATTGAGCAGTGAGCATTTTGAGAATTTTTGAGGTTGTAAGCCAAAATGGAGCCGTTAGCAGTTTAGCCAATGCGAGGTAATCCAGCAAACTGCTAAGCTTATATGAGTTTGAACACTTACAAAAGTTTAAGCATACTGGCTCCGCATTTCTTGCGGTACTTTGAAACTATGGAATATCAAGTCAGAAGATTGGTCAACTCATACTTCTCTACTTCTGACTGGGTTGTTGAAACCCCGTCAGAAGTTAGAGAAGTATGAATTGACCCTACCTTGAGTTTATATTGAATACAACGTTAGGAGGCAGGAAAGCACTGTTATGTTCATCTTACATGTCAAAACCACATTACACAGCGCCATAGACATCCAAAGCTACCGATTTTTCAAAGTGACGAGATTTGGTAAAGCTTGGAGATTTTTGGTCAACTAAGCGTTGTAGCTAATAAAATAAACCTTACCGTGTAGTAGAACACAGATTGTCTGAGGCTTTAGGCCTAATTCGAATTCTTTGACTGGATTGAATTCTCAAGGAGATCGCACTACGAAGAGGCTTCTGATCACATATCAAAGTGCATTGCATAGATTTCAAGCCAAGGATGATAGTACTAAAAATGATAAATTCCGAATGAAGTCATGCACTTACCGAAGCTGTGCATACCTCTCAACACAAACATGTCGGGGAAGTACGGTTTTGGAACACGCTTCCACTGGTGCACGAGCTCAAAGGCAACTTGATGACAACACTTGTTTGGGCAGTTTTCCTCTCATTTTGCTTGGTGGCTCGGAGACTCTAGCCACCTCAATCTAACCCAAGTGCCCTGTGCACGCCTTTATACATACGCGCATCTAGCCCACTGGTCAATTTAGCGTGCGATTACACAAGTAATTATCAATTATTTATTCTAATAACACAAGAGACAAGTACGATACACCAACTGCAACTAAGCTACAATACCAAAATATTATCACATTTGAAACATGGGAGAATGCCCCGTCCCGTGCTAACGATGGTGCGCGTCTACCATAATTCTTGACCATGATGCTCTCGATCTTCACAAAACAGATCCGCCGCATGTAGCCAAGATGGAGACATGGCATGACAACCTCTCCCTCCATACCGTAGATTTTGGAAATTTGGAGTTTCTCTGTGATCCAAGAGAAGTCGGCTCGAAATCGTTTGAAATCCAATGAAAATACGATAGTAATTCGCTCGAATCCGCTAACATGGAAGAAATAAACCAAGGCGGAGCCTTTGAGATAAGCAAGACAAAAAATAAAAGCGGACAAGAAAGATTGAAAACAAGCTAACAGACGCCATAATAAAGCGCCGCCGCTATATAAGCGGTTTGGCTGGCAGCACGTCAAGACAAGGAGGGTCCGGAGGCGATTGCGACAGTTCGCGTATTGACTACCGTTACCGCCGCCGAACTGCCCAACGAATAGTGCTCCCGGCCTCCGCACTTCGAGGAGCGCTCGCATGGCGAAGTTGCAACGTTATGCATCAGTTTACCTCTGCGAACTGGACTGCGTCCTTGAAACATGAGGTTAGCATTCACATTCGCTCAAACCGATATTAGTCATAGTTAACAGTGCAGGCTTTCCGTCAAGGACAGTGTCCGCGTAAAAGTGGGCGGGGAGTTTGAAATTTTTTAGCTATATAAAACTAGGACTCAA
Organism: Cylicocyclus nassatus; assembly: GCA_958299035.1. Lineage (NCBI taxonomy): Eukaryota > Metazoa > Nematoda > Chromadorea > Rhabditida > Strongylidae > Cylicocyclus > Cylicocyclus nassatus. The sequence continues at coordinate 68,033,850 of CATQJL010000316.1, forward strand.
CCAAATTACCTCCTATATAAAGGCAAACCAATATGCTGAATGCGACGAAATCGCTTTAATAGGCTGCCGCAGATGCAGCCTTGGTACTCAGCATCAGTTGAATAAGTTCTGTGTAAGACGCAAAGCGCCTTTCGCAAAATTCACATCTCTAACGAAAGAAGCCCAAAGTAGCCTATCGCGTTGAAGCGGCACGGAAAACGTTATCCGTGGCACTTTCTCTACTCCCGTATTTCGTAACTATTATATTTCAGTCTCCGCAAGTAATATCATTTTCAATTAGAGAGCACATGTGCACACTATTTGATCGTTGATAACTCTCCTGCTTTATGGTGTTTTGCCGATTTTTGAGTACTTTGTGGAGCTGGCTTCAACTTTTACTGTATGGAGCGAATTTCCTATCCCTCCTCGTTACTGTAAATTTACGGTAAGAACATTGAAGAGTTTTCTAAGCCATTAGAAGTTGCATTGCCTCATACAGGAAACCAGACCAGTCCAAAACTCCTACATTAGGGCAATGGAAATTCCTGATTTCAAACATTATATTTGCAAATTACAGACATGCTTGTTCCTTAAGGTAAGATAAACCGTGACAACTGCTTTTTCAACGTTTTCATAAATATGATTGGGCCACTGAGAAAGCTTAAAAACCGTAAGATATAGTGGAGTAAAATCAGCATGAGTGAAGAACCCTGCTACATAAATTTCCAACGTTTTTTTTTCATTAACGGCCTTTTCACAAGGTACATAAAGCTTAATTTCCTGCATATTTCTCTCTATAAATCCACCCGCCCCTAGCTAAAAACATTCCAAAAGTGACTCAAATAAAGCAGGAGCCAGTACCATGAGATATGTGTAAATGTAATCATCACTCAAGCACTTTCAAACTAAATCTACTCGTGGGATGTTGAATTCCTCAACACTGTCTCCAGAATATGAGGCTTACTGGTATGTACAGTATAGATTTGATGATTAGTGAGATATCGCGGCTACTACAGCATCTGCGCGGAAACAAATACCACGCCAGTAATGCCGCCGTCTAACTCGCAAATTGCGCATGGAAAGTAGCCTTGACGAACACATTGCCATTGTTTACGCGTAAATGTTGTAGGCAACGTAAACGCACTATATTAGCCGTTGAATCTACTAGGCTGTACACATAGATGGAAAAGACTGTCCTAGCTCCTTCTTAACCTAACTAAAGCAGTTGCATCGAAAACGTGGTCCTTACTCAATTTCTTGCTTTACCCTATCAGTGATGCTATTGAACAATGAGACAATTTTTTCAATCTACGGGAACTTATATATTTCAATGTTTTGGTTTCTTGACAGCGGATTCCTTTTCT
>CATQJL010000316.1:68035215-68078932 GCA_958299035.1 Cylicocyclus nassatus
TTTGTATTAGGTTGTCCGGAAATCAATGCCCGTTTTGAATTTCAACCGCAATAAGTCATACACTACTCATTTCTAAATAGGTTGCAAAGTACCATTCGATAGAGCAAAGCAAGCTCTACAAAATGGCTTTCTTGCTTTTGCAACAGCTCTCACCCACCTCGAGTTTTGAGCCAAAAACTAAAAAGACTCAGCAGCCCTAAAAATCGAAAGAAATCGTGACTTAGTTCATAAAAATCCTACAAAAATTTTTACTTGCTCACGTAAACACTATCCACATGAAACATCTATATACGCCATTGCCGCATTTTTTTTCTCTGTTAGAAACCAAGAAAACGGAAATTTTCGTGCATTTGCCAAAGTGATGCTGAGCCATCCCCACGCAGGAAGTTGTACACCCCAAGCCCGTAGAGGTACAGACTCAAATTTTCAGCTCTTTACAAGCTTTAGTTCTCGAGAAATACCGAATATAGCTTCCCTAGTTAGGTGGTCAAAGCTAAAATTCAAATTTCTCAAGAGCTAAAGCTTTTAGAGAGCTGAGAATTCACGTTTGTACTTCTACAGGTCTGTAGTTTAGAACTACTTATGTGGGAACGGCACAGCATCACTTTGGCAAATGCATGAAAATTTTCGTTTTCTTGATTTCTAACAGAGAAAAAAATGTGGCAAAGGCGTATATAGATGTTTTATGTGGATAGTGTTTACGTGAGCAAGTAAGAATTTTTGTATGATTTTTATGAACTGAGTTACGATTTTTTTCGATATTTCGGGCTGCTGAGTCTTTTTAGTTTTTGGCTCCAAACTCGAGGTGGGTGAGAGCTGTTACAAAAGCAAGAAGGCCATCTTGTAGAGCTTGCTTTGCTCTATCGAATGCTACTTTGCAACCTATTTAGAAATGAGAAGTGTATGACTTATTGCGGTTGAAATTCAAAACGGGCATTAATTTCCGGACAGCCTAATACAATTACATCCCAAAATAAAATCAAAATCTGCTTTCTTCGGTGCAAATTGGGTGCAAATCACCGTTGCTGAAAGTTCATGACCTCTCGTGTCCCCTGCAAATTACATAGCGGCATGCCTCTCTGGGTAGATAATTGCAAATCCACGATTGTTCGACATCGTCACTAGCAACATGGTGCACAGACAGTGTGGAGCTACATGTCCAACGGCTCACCGTATGCTCGACGGAGTGTGCTCCAAAAACTTTCCGAAAGGGTTCCGAAAAGAAACTGTCATTAATACTAACGGGTATCCGAAGTATAAGCGTCCGAACGACGGACGTCCTGTGCAGATAGGAGGTAAAGCTTTGACAACAGACATATTGTGCCTTATAACAGCTTCCTCTTGATGCTGATGAATTACATATCAACTTGGAGATATGCGGTTACATCCAAGCTGTGAGGTACCTTTATAAACATGTCTACAAAGGGCCTGACCGTACTTCTTTGCGTCTTCTGCAGAAAAATCAAAGTGATACCGCTGACGCGATCCGAGCGCATCTTAATGCTCGTTACGTGTGCTCTCCGGAAGCCCTGCACCATATCTTCATGTATTAGGTTCTCAAGAAAATAATGTCCGTTTTTATTTGCTTGCTTTAACAAAGCAACCAGACTCAACCCAACAAAGAGTAAGGGGTACTATTCGATAGAGCAAAGCAAGCTCTACAAGATGGCACTTATGTCTTTGCGCCATGCTTGATCCACGGAGAGTTCGAACTCAAAATCTAAAGATTTCTAAATGCCCAAAAAATCGAAAAAAATCAGATCTTCGTCCAAATAATTTCTACGGATCTCCCACTCGCTCACATCAATACTATCGATATCTGATATCCATATGTGCGATTGCCGTATTTTTTCCTTGACTAGAAACTGAGAAAACGAAAATTTCCCTGATTTTCTCAAAGCAATGCTGAGCCTTTTTTGCATATGTAGTTCTATACTACAAGCCTAGATAAGCATAACTGTAGGTTTTCAGCCTATTTCGAGCGGTAGTTCTCGAGAAATGTCGATTTCAGCACTGAAACTGAAACGAAAAAATCCGAATTCGTTATTTTTCGAAAACTACCACTTGGAATGCGCTGAAAACCTACAGTTATACTTACCTAGGCTTGTAGTATAGAATTACACATGCAAGAACGGCTCATCATTGCTTTGAGAAAATCAGGGAAATTTCCGTTTTCTCAGTTCCTAGTCAAGGAAAAAATACGGCAATCGCACATATGGATATCAGATATCGATAGTATTGATGTGAGCGAGTGGGAGGTCCGTAGAAATTATTTGGACGAAGATCTGATTTTTTTCGATTTTTTGGGCATTTGGAAATCTTTAGATTTTGAGTTCGAACTCTCCGTGGATCGAGCATGGCGCAAAGACATGAGTGCCTTCTTGTAGAGCTTGCTTTGCTCTATCGAACAGTACCCCTTTTTCTTTGTTGGATTGAGTTTGGTTGTTTTGTTAAAGCAAGCAAATAAAAACGGACATTATTTTCTTGACAACCTAATACAAGTGTCAGTTCAAGTCCGACACCGTGTGCAGATTGCAGGTTCATCTTCCCAACTTCCAAACCGTTACGCTCACATCTGCTGGAGAAAGGGAAACAGTGGAAAGAGGAGCCAGTAAAAGGATACCACGCTCACTGCATGGTTCCAACTCAGTTCAGAGTATGAACAACTGGAAGTGGAAAACTCCTTATTGCCAGGAATGATCGATCCTTGCACCCTCTATTACCATCAGCTTCCGGAACACTTCACGTTCATCAAGCCATTTGGGAAGTGGAAGCAAAGAGGAAGGGGGAATCGTCAAATTGGCCGCATGTACATGGCTTCCCCAAAACAAGCGGAAAGAACTAGCTTACGCCTCCTTCTGCTTCATCGAAAAAACATGAGGTCTTTCGAGGGTCTCTGCGCAGTAGAAGACCGGCTTTATCCGACGTTGCGACAGCTGCACGCGCTCTTGGTCTGCTTCACGATGATGCTTACTATGAGCAGTGCCTGGAGGAAGCGGTCTGCTTTCAAATGCCGGCTGAGCTGAGAGCGTTGTTCTGCTATATGCTAGCGTTTTGCAAAGTCAGTGATCCAACAAACCTCTTTGAACGCTTCAAACCTGACACGTGCGAAGACTTCGTACGCAGAGGCGCCATACCAGATGATGCCGCACTAGCTTACTACGAAATGTTTGATAAATGGAGACACTGCAATGTGATCTTTCCCAAAGTATAAAACCTCCAACACGGCCACGCCCAGATGAGCATGCTGCAGAAGCTGATTACGATCATTATGCCACGAAAGGATTACAGATGTATGACCTTCTCAACGATGAACAGCGCGCTGCAGTCGACAGCATACTTACACCATTCAATGTCCACAGCTGCAACTTACATTTTATCGATGGGCCGGGTGGCAGCGGAAAGACTTTTCTTTACAATACCATCTATAACGTATTGAAAGGCCAGTGTAAATCCATTGTCTGCGTAGCATGGACCGGAATTGCCGCTGTCTACTGCCAGAAGGAAGAACTGCCAGCTCGACGTTCAAGCTGAACATGGAAACCGGAAACCGAGATTGTATGCTTCGACGGGAGTCTAAGGATGCAATACCTTTGAAAATGCAGACATGATCATTTGGGATGAGATCAGTATGGTGCCCAACTACTCTTTGGAAGCGTCGACTCTCTATTCAAAGACTTGATGTGTAACATGCTGCCTTTTGGAGGAGAAACTGTGATCCTTGGGAGTGACTTTCGGCAAGTACTGCCAATAGCAGAGCATGGAACTGAGTCAGATATGATCGATATGTGCTTAAAAAATAGCTATCTTTGGAGTGCGTTTTGCAGGCATACGCTATCATTTTATATAAGGACGGGTGAGTTAGTCTACCGTGGTGCAATTTTCTGATCAGAGTCGGAGACGGAAAGGCAGAAAGATGCAGAGGGCTGCATAGAACTTTCACAGGACATTGTCTCCAATGGCGACCTCATTGGCTAAGTTTTTAGAATCAAATTACCAACACCGACGTTCTCAGTGACCGTGCGATACTAGCACCGCGAAACATCGATATCAATCGTATCAATGAAGACGCATTTTATCTCCTTCCAGGCTAAGCGAAGGAGTACAGAAGTTTAGATGAGGTAACAAGCGATGGGTACAGCGAATACAGCACGGAGTTTCTGAACAGTCTACAACTCGCAGGGCTACCTCCTCACAACTTAAGATTGAAGAAAGGTGCATAGTGATGCTGCTCAGAAATTTGGATGTTAACAAAAGATTGTGTAATGGAACTCGCTTAATAGTGCCTGATTTTGGACATCATGTGCTTCGCTGTCAGTTGCCTTCGGAGAACGGAGAGGTAAATTTGTCCTGACCAAAAATTGACAACTATACTGATAAAGGTGTTCCTTAGTGCAACGACAGCAATTTCCCATTCGCCTGGCATTTGCCATGACCATCAATAAAGCTCAAGGTCAAAGTCTAACAAATGTAAGAATTCATCTTGAAACTGAAGTCTTTTCTCATGGACAGCTTTATGTTGCCCTATCACGAGCACGGACTAAGGGAGGCGTTAATGTACTCAAAAGCGGCACGAGGGTGACAAACATTGTGATTAAAGCAGTGCTTTAAATTTCTAGAACTACATCCTTCACATGAAAAAGCTTTCCACCTCTCTTGTCGCTGCTCATATATAGTCACAATATCTTCAAATACTCTACTCATTTTTCGTGCATTCCAACATCGCTCAGCTCACCATTACGTTCTTTGCTTAATTATCCTCAACATATTACAAACTGTGACTCAATATTTTCACTCTTTTGTTGATCTTATTCCTATTGCGATCCAGTGGTGGCCACTGTCTAACGATTTCAAGTTAAGCTTTATGAAGGTTTATTATATCACGGGATTCTCTAATATAAATCCTTATCTTGAAAGCTCTCTTGAGCAAAGATTGGTATCTCACGAAAGTTATTTAAAAAATACACTAGAAGCAAAATTCCCCATTTTGGTTACTACTTCGCTGAGCCAAGGTTTGCCATAGCACTATCATAACAAAGATACAGTTCTACACGCAATCATTTTGTAGATGCCACAACTTCTTAACACATCCCACTTCACACGGTATATTATATTTGAGAATATGCAATATTTCAGTATGGACTTTCTACTTAGGCATAGTATTGTTGGAAAGAAAAGGATATCGCTTTTTGATTCTTTATCATGGCATCGCAAAAAGGCAGACCCCAAAAACACGTATGCGGGTACTATTCGATAGAGCAAAGCAAGCACTACAAAACGGCATTACTGCTTCTGCATCATGAACCACATGAAGTTCTGAGATGAAATCTACAAAGGTTCAAGTGATCGAAAAATCAAAAAAATTGGTGTCTCCGTCCGAAAAATTTCTGTGAACCGCCAACTTGCTCCAGACTTATATTCGTCATCAAACATTCACATGCGCAGTTCTGTGTTCTTTGGCTAAACACTGAAAGATTGAAATTTTTTATGCTTTCGTCAAAGTGATGCTGGGCTGTTCCGCATTAATATAATAGTTCTATAGAACTTGGCTTGGAAAGTATAGACGTCTATACTTGGGTAAACTCTAAATTTTTCATCGAATGAATGAATATCGAATAAATTCGAGATTGAAAATCAAATAAACGAATATCGAATAGAAAGCAAAAAATCTCGAATAAACAAATATCGAATAGAAAGCAAAAAATCTCGAATAAATGAATATCGAATAAATTCGAGATCCAAAAATTCTCGAATAAATGAATCCCGAATAAAGTCGGAAAATCAAAACTATCGAATGAATGAATATCGAATATATTCGAGCATTGGGGGTCGAATTTCGAATAGATATTCGAATGTTTTTTCGAATAACTATGTATCGGTGATTGTGGTGGCTAACGCGTGTTAACGTTGCCTAAGGCGATATAACGCCGGTTAAGTGTGTTATACAGAATACATAGTAGCCAATAAGCTTTATGAACAGACGACGCGCATGTTAGTGCAGTGGTAGGATGTTATAAGTTACTAGCTGGCTTACCCGGCTCCGCCGTATCCGGACCAAACTTGGCACACATACACTTCGGGCCCCGGCGGGTGTCACAGTCCACTTTTCGTTATCGATCGATGTCGATTTTACCGATTTTTATCGATTTTTTTGCAGAGTTCACCTACAGAGCTAGGAGTTGGCACAGGGGGGGAATTGAGCATGGGGATTCCGAATACAATATTAGTTTTCAGAATTATCGATTACTTTTATTGATTTTATCGATTTTTTGTAAATTTTGACATGCGAGGCTGGGATTTTGCACAGGGGGTAATCGAGCATGCTGATTACAAACACAATATTAGTTTTCTGGATCGTCCATAACTTTTATCGATTTTATCGATTTTTTTGTAAAGTTTGACCTGCGGGGCTGGGAGTTTGCACAGGGGGTAATCGAGCATGCTGATTACAAACACAATATTAGTTTTCAGGATCGTCCATAACTTTTATCGATTTTATCGATTTTTTTGTAAAGTTTGACCTGCGGGGCTGGGAGTTTGGCACAGGGGTGTAATCGAGCATGCTGATCACCCCCCTTGGGGATGATCAGCATGCTCGATTACCCCCCTGTGCCAACTCCCAGCCCCGTAGCTCAAACTTTGCAAAAAATCGATAAAATCGATAAAAGTAATCGATAATCCTGAAAACCAATATTGTATTCGGAATCCCCATGCTCGATTACCCCCCTGTGCCAACTCCCAGCCCCGTAGGTGAACTCAGCAAAAAAATCGATAAAAATCGATAAAATCGATATCGATCGATGACGAAAAGTAGCCTATGACACCCGCCGAGGCCCGAAGTGTATGTGTGCCAAGTTTGGTCCGAATCGGTTCAGAAATAAAACTTTCTATGCGGAACATACGTACATACAGACATACAGACATACAGACATACAGACATACAGACATACAGACAAACAGACATTCAGCTTTATATATAAGATATAGGCGTGGCGAAGTGCGTTAGCGAGGTCTAGGCAGTAAACAGTCTTATACACAGCAGGTCGTGCTTATGGCATGACCTTTAAGGTACTTATTCAGTGAGATACAGGTAAAGTGATACAAATGTAAAGAGATGCCGGCAATGTCGGCACACTCCTGCTGGCAGAAGGAGTGAGAATTGAAATGGTGAAAGCAGTAGCGATAAAGTGCAGCAAAACACAACAAACAGTCGTTCATGAAGCGATGCCCCTTGTCCGGTTCCCCTAATGGTCGTTGTTGCACTGCGATGCCATTGAAGATGAGGCATTGGCGAGTTGAACGGCGGCTAGGAAATGGGGAGGAAGGCGGCTCTGAGCTAGAAATCAGAATATTATGCTTTTCTAGGTCGTAAACTAGTGAATAAATATGGAGAGATTCGCAAGCACACTTCTTATCGTGGCCAGACTTGCTCGATATTCCAACTTTTTGTCTTTTAGTAACAATGGTGTTTGCGTTTGTCTGTTGCATTCCTGAGGTAATGTGAGGAGGTGCTGAGGTCATCCTCCAGTCTGCAGTAGCTCGTAGATTGCTATCACTGTCTTCAACCTTGAACTTGTAGTTTTTGTTATCACTTTCATTGTTGCTTTCACGATTGACTTCTTGCCTCGCATCATTGAGATACTCCTTTTTTGGAACACCACTGATATGGCTCACCTCTGATGGTACTTTGAGCACGTGTACTTTCCAACGGCAACGATCCGGTATTGTCACCATCGTTATCGTTTTGGTCATCGAGCGGTGTATGAGCGCTCCATCTAATTAGTGTCACAAGCATTCTTTTACACTTTACCCTATTCAGCTCCATCTCACCTTTTGTTATGTGGTCTTGCAGAAGATGAACAAACATAAGAGCGTTGGTAATGGTTTTGAAAATCTTATCTGTTCTTCAAGTGCGTTCCACTCCTCCGCCATTACCCTCTTTGCAGCTTCGGATCCAACTTCTTCGATCCTCTCCATCAATATCTCGTAGTCTATTTCTAGCGATTCGATGCTCTCTTTGACTTCCTCTGTGCATTTTGTAAGCATATCCAGATGTGAAGTACATAGTTCTTGGCGCCTTTGATTGTCTGGAATAATTTTGTTCTCATCCTGGCGCGCGTACTTCCGCAATAGTTCCGCGAGTTTCTTGGTGGACGTTGTGAATACATCTTTGGCCCAAGACAGAGTTCACGCGATTTTCGTCGCGATTTCCATTCATTTCCATTTTACATTCAAAAATTTCGGGTTGGAAAAGTATCACAACCGAATGCAAGTTGATCTTCATGGAATGTTGTAACAGTGGTCTTGTCGATTCAATCGTCGCAATTTGATCGTCGCGATTCAATCGCGACGATCAAATCGTGTGAACTCTGTCTTGGGCCTTTGAGGAATGGCAAAATCCTCAACGCCGTTATACTTGTGCTGCTTTTTTGAGCAAGCACGTATCGGTCGTATTTGGCCGAGGCACTTAAATGTATCGGTGATTGTACTGGCTAACGCGTGTTAACATTGCTGAGGCGATATAGCGCCTGCTGAAGTGTGTTATACAAAACAAATTGTGGCTAATAAGCTTTATGAATAGACGACGTGCACGTGTTAGTGCAGTGGTAAAAGGTTATAAGTTGTAGGCGTGGCGAAGTACGTTAGCGAGGTCTAGGCAGTAAACAGTCTTATATCACAGCAGGTCATGCTTATGGCATGACCTTTACGGTACTTATTCAGTGAGATGCAGGCAAAGTGACGCACATGTAAAGAGATGTCGACAATTTCGGCACAAACTACAGCAAGAATATCTAAAACTTGTTGACATATTCGGCTGAAACCGATCCATTCATAATCAGCACTCTCATATCCCCTACACCAACTCCTAGCTCAAGATTTTCCAAAAATCGGTAAAATTGATGAAATAAATTCAATTTTTAATCAGCAACCTAATTTACCTTCTTCCCCCCTCCCCTTCCCCCCCCCCCCCCGCTTGCGCTGCAGTAACTTCCATCCCAGCATCGGAGCTCAAAATTTTCCAAAAATCCATAAGATAGATAAAACAAAATTTAATTCATAATCAGCACCGAAAGCAGGGCATATATCTCTTCAGAAAGTTGTACACGCTATATATTTGTGGTAAGCAGGCATTACATTTGAAGACGTCTGGTAACTGGCAAATCGCGACCATCGTGTGAAGCATGTGCGGGGTCTGTCATAATCAAAGCCCGCATTTCTCAACATAGACCTTCAACGTCCTGCTTTAACCTTTAGTCCCCGGCATGTTGCTTTAGCTTCTGAAAACGACGCTTTTGGAGTACAGAAAGGAACATTTCCGTTGTACCATGTTCCCCCCTTTCACCACGTACTTTTAGCATCCCCTTCCTCACAGCCTATAAATTTTCTGAAAGCGGACGACGAGAGGAATTCAAAGAACACCTAAACCCGCTCCCAGCTTTCCTATAATTGTTATATTTTTTTAAATAAAAAATTGCCTTACCCTATTTTCAGGTGTATAAGCCGCGGGGCGGTCCTAGCTTACATCGATCAGCCCGAACACATCAATGGACCTCGCATACAAAGGACCCTATGTTGTGCTGCGTATTGTCTGAAAGAATCGTGCGGCATAAGGATCGCTTCTCGAAACACAATGAAGCGGCTGAGAAGCCCGGGCGAAAATTTGAAAAAGTGCGGCTTATACACCTGAAAATAAGGTAATTCCGATAAAGTGGGTACGACCCCTTTCACCTAACAGGAAAATCTTCTTTTCCTGGCATCCTATATATTTTCAGAAAGCGGACGACGAGAGGATTCAAGTGCAGAAGAGTCTTTCAGCTCTTCATAATATAGTTGTTATAAAAAAATTCCCTTAACTTTAGAAAAACAATCACGACCACCTTCACCCTACTGGAAAATCCTTTCTTTCCTGACAAGTTATATATTTTCTAAAAGTGTTTATTTCTGAAAATGTTTAATTAGAGACTCTCTTATCTTCTCATATAAAGAAGTTGCAATTTTTATAGAAAAATTTCAAAAGAATGACTAAAACTATCTCTACTTAGCAGAAAAAATCTCTCTTTTCATGGCACGCTGTATGTTTTCCGAAAGCGGTTAGAAGCTAGACTTCCAAACTAGACTAGGCTAATTATGGCTGAGTTTTCCTCCGAAGATCTTTCAAGTTTGTCAATCTTCTTCGATGGAAAACAAAATTTTTTTAGAATAATCAAGCGCCAATAATCATATACGATTGTCCTTCTCTTCTTGTATAGTGCTCCAACGTGGGAAAATGCATTTCTGGCTATCCTTCCTTATCCATATCATCGTCCAAGTAGGCGGATTGTAGAACTCCACGATCCTCGTAGTAACATTTTGACAGTAAGACTAACCCTGATTACACGAAGTCTTCGATGTAATGCGTGCCCATGGTTGCACCTGCTTCTCTACGCAAACGTTACGATCTCTGTCAGAGTTTAGAGATGACTAGTTGACTTACCCGGCTCCGCCCGGCCTTGTCATTATTATATTCGTAATCAGCATGCTCGATTACCCCCCCCCCCCCCCTGTGCCAACTCCCAGCCCCGTAGCTCAAATTTTGCAAAAAATCGATAAAATCGATATCTATCGATGACGAAAAGTAGCCTATGACACCCGCCGAGGCCTAGGTGTATGTGTGCCAAGTTTGGTCCAGATCGGCGTACAGACATACATACAGACATACAGACATACAGACATACAGACAAACAGATATTCAGCTTTATATATAAGACATTAAATGGAAGATGACTTTTTAAGGAATCAATTAATGACTTTTCACGGATTCCGCCATCTGCTCAAAAAATTTATTACTCTTCAAAAAACGCAATTCAACTGGGCACCGATCGTCAAAGTTCATCTATTATTAGGTTGTCAGGAAAATAATGTCGTTTTTTATTTTCTTGCTTTAACAAAGCAAACAGGCTCAACCCAACATAGGGTAAGGGATACTGTTCGATAGAGCAAAGCAAGCTCTACGAGATGGCGCTCATAATATTGCGCCAAGTTCGATCTACGGAAAGTTTGAACTCATAATCTAAAAATTCTCAAATGCCTAAAAAATCGAAAAAATCAGACCTCCGTCCAAATAATTTCTACGGACCTCCCACTCACACACGTCAATACTATCGATATCTGATATCCATATGTGCGATTGCCGTATTTTTTCCTTGACTAGAAACTGAGAAATCGAAAATTTTCATGATATTTTCAAAGCAATGTGCTGAGCCGTTCTTGCATATGTAATTCTATACTACAAGTCTAGGTTCACGTAACTGTAGAATTTCAGCGTATTCCGAGTGGTAGTTTTCGAGAAATGTCGATTTTAGCACTGAAACTGAAAAGAAGAGAGTTGAATTCAATATTTCTCGAAAACTACCGCTCGGAATGGGTTGAAAATTCACAGTTATACTTATCTAGGCTTGTACTATAGAATTACACATGCAAGAACGGCTCATCATTGCTTTGAGAATATCATGAAATTTTTCGTTTTCTCAGTTTCTAATCAAGGAAAAAATATAGCAACTGCACATATGGGTGTCTGATGTCAAAAGTATTGACGTGTGTGAGTGGGAGGTCCGTAGAAATTATTTGGACGGAGGTCTGATTTTTTCGATTTTTTAGGCATTTGAGAATTTTTAGATTATGAGTTCAAACTTTCCGTAGATCGAACTTGGCGCAATATTATGAGCGCCATCTTGTAGAGCTTGCTTTGCTCTATCAAACAGTATCCCTTACTCTTTGTTAGGTTGAGTCTGTTTGCTTTGTTAAAGCAAGCAAATAAAAAAAACATCATTTTCTTGACAATCTAATATTTCACTTATTATTTCAACAAATACGTCAGTAACTTCATTGACATATTATATATACACGAAGGCTTCATACGTAAATTTTCCTTCAGGCTTTTTCGTCGTTCTCCAGAAGCGAACAATAGGCGGCAAGTTTCCGACGTACTTCCCATAAACCTGTAATTAAGTTTTGACAATTATAACAATAATATGAAATCAACACGTCACTGAATTTGATCTTATTAATGCCGATAGTTTTATAATTTTGCTTGACATGTTGATTTCTTAGTTCCACTTCTTCTTCCGGTTTTTCTGCTACGAATTCCAGCGGTAAAACCCAATATTCGACTTGAAACCGGTTGGGCTACATTACACGTGATGCATGTGAGTGAAAGGAACATGAGATAGCATGAAAAAAAGCTGCGGCCGCATCCCCTCCCTCCTCCCCCGTCGGCCCTCATAAACCCCTTCACCCTGGAGAGGCCATTTTCCTCCTTTGCACACCTAAACAAAATTCGAACTCTACTGCAATGCTTCCTTCAAAAATTATTCAGGTACATGCTACAGTGATTTTCCCAGTATTTCTCAAAATGGATTGAAACATTTGGACAGATTCAATAATTTTCAAAGTAGTGCGGAAATCCGAGAAAGCAGTGTCACGAAACGTTTTAGATTTATTGGAATTTTTTTATAAGCAGCCATTTTCGCGATGGAGCTATATGCTTACGATTAATACCGTAATCGTAAACTAATAAAAACGATTGGAGGTTTGCTTCGTGCTGTAAATCTATTATGCACTATGAAATGGTACCTAAATTTCAACCTAATTCCTAAAGCACAACCTATCAAGTCATCTTAAGAGTAGAATGATTATGTTGTACGTACTGTGCTGAAGGCAATCCATGCAAAGGTACTGCAATTTTACTTCAAGCGCTCCAATGGCAAACCTCCCCTTCCCCCTCTCAACTAATCTATTAGCAATTTAAGAGCGAAAAAAGCTTGTCTGGAATTCTAAAATCCATTCCGAAATTCTCTCAGCCCCGCTCTCGTTTCGGATCCCGTTTACTCACATGTATTTTCCACCGAACGCGGACTGGAACTATACTTGGGTAATTCGAGAATTTTTCATCGAATGAATGAATATCGAATAAATTCGAAAAGGAAAAATTTCGAATAAACGAATATTGAATAAATTCGGAAAATCAAAAATATCGAATGCATGAATTTCGAATAAATTCGGAAAGGAAAAATTTCGAATAAACGAATATTGAATAAATTCGGAAAATCAAAAATATCGAATGAATGAATTTTGAATGATTCCGCCGCATGCGACGTGCTTTAAAGGCAGTAGGTCGGCAGAATGAGACCCGTGGCAAAACAAGGTCACAGGGTAGGAGCCCCCAAAATGGAACCTATGGGCCAAAGTTCGATCTTTCTCTGCCACTTCTAACCCCCGAAATTTCAAAGCGAAAGCAGCGCTCATCTCCTGTCCTCTCCGAACCCGCCCACCCCATGGACAAGTGAACGCGAAGAACATCATGGCGAAGACGCAGAGTCGTTGCGGGACCGCATGCTTATAGCATTGCGGCTGGCGCTCTGACCGCGGAAGTCACTCGTCCATGGGGTGGGCGGGTTCGGAGAGGACAGGAGATGAGCGCTGGTTTCGCTTTGAAATTTCGGAGGTAAGAAGTGGCAGAGAAAGATTGAACTTTGGCCCATAGGTTTCATTATGGGGCTCCTACCGTGTGGCCTTGTTTTGCCACGGGTCTCATTCTGCCGACCCACTGCCTTTAACGCGTAGCAGAGTGTCACATCGCGCCGTCGCAAGTTGCCGCTGGTGCGACGTCGCATGACCGAGCTGGTTGGTACAGCCTATATCTGGCTAAAGCCGATCCAATCATAATCAGCCCCTAGTATCCCCTATACCAACTCCTAGCTCAAAATTTTCCAAAAATTGCTGAAATCGATGAAATAAATTTCGGTTTTAATCATCATCCTCATTTACCCCTGTACCAACTTCCAAGCTCGTAGCTCGAGATTTTCCAAAAATCGATAAAATTTATGAAGTAAATTTTTATCCATAATCAGCACCCTCACTTACCCCTTGTACTCTCAGCCGCGCAGCTCAAACTTCCCCAAAAATCGATAAAGTCGGTCGGTCGGCATCTAGTCTATACATCAGCAAAAGTCATATTTTACCCATTATGGACGATCTAAAAAGCAGTCGATATAGACTTTTATGCTGTGCCCAAAAGATTCTTCTGATGATCTGAAAGAGACTGATGTACACTAGAATTGACTTTATTTCTTATCAGCATCAACAATGTAAAAGCAGAGGGCTTGCTCTACTTTCTTAATCAATAAAAATCCACATATGATTTTTTTACTGTCGCAAGCAGTCGGAAGAATGCGACTCTCCATACGGTTTAAAGGTATAACGGTTGATGGTTAAAAGATGCATTACCGAGTTGTGCGAAAAAAAAACGCGGACGAAGTGAGCTTGATACTCAGCAGTTGGCTTTGCAACAAAGTCGAATAATCTGAATAAGGAGTCATTCGAATACGAATTCGAATAAACATTCGAATAAAACATTGGAATAAAATCTATTCGAAACCATGTTTTTTGATTATTCGAGTTTTCGAATTTTATTCGAACCCGGTTTTTTAATTATTCGAGTTTCGAATATTATTCGAAAATGGAAGAACTCCGAATATCGAAATTCGAATACGAATATATTCGAATGTTTTATTCGAATGATCGATTTTCTATTCGATTCGGACCCAAGCATAACCGGAACTTGAAAAAGCTCACTTTTGCAGTTTTTTCATGTTTTGTAAATCCCAAATATGGGTTAAAGGCAGCGTCCGGGCAAAACTCCGCCTTTTATGTTTTAGTCATTCTGGGGCCTCTTCGTGGCCCTGGTTACAGTCATAACGTTCAAATTGTCCAAAACCCTCAAAAACCCGAATTCTCAGGACCTTTGAGGGTGCGGAAAAGTTTAGGATTCTTCTTCATTCCCTGCTTGTCAGCGGAAAGGAGCTGCAACTGCATGGGTGCAGTTGCGATATGAGGGGCAATTTCTGATACGTATCACAGGCTCGTATCTCCTTCTAGAGGCCACGTCAAAGGAGCGGACCAATGCAAATCGGATAGTCTTGCGGCCCGCTCTACAACTATGTGCTAATCTGGGTGGGTGGATTTTGAGTGGACGCTGCATTTAACAGGTTTCGAAAAGACGACATACTATAGCGAGATATATAGGTACACTGCCTTTACTCAGACAATCACAGGCTCTCAGCCGGCAGCCACAAAGCCACCGCGAAAACCCACCAAAAGCGCGGTGGCCTCATCGCCTCACTGTCGCTCCCCGCTGAGAACTGGCAGCGAGCGGACTGCTATAAAGCCTTCAGCGCGAAGCGAAACCGCCGCTTTCGCTTCGCGCTGAAGGCTTTTCGCTTCGCGCTGAAGGCTTTATAGCAGCCCGCTCGCTGCCAGTTCTCAGCGGGAAGCGACAGTGAGGCGATGAGGCCACCGCGCTTTTGATGGGTTTTCGCGGTGGCTTTGTGGCTGCCGGCTGAGAGCCTGTGATTGTCTGAGTAATGCTTCAAGCACGACTATCCTTTCATTTTACAGGACTGGCGGCTGAAAGGCGGGGCCGAAGGCTAGGGAATGATCAAAGTGCACGGGCGCGATAGAAACGCAGACATCGCCGCGGATGCGAGCGTCGCTTTCCAGCCGCCAATCCGGTTGAATTAAAGGGTACTTTCAAGCAAAGGCAACGTGGAAAAATTCAAATTACTACGTTCACCTTCAATCAGGTCTCAGTATAGCATCTTGTAGCATCCTGCTTTCTGCCGGTTTGGTTATTATCTTTCTGAAGCGAATCAGTCAATAAAGATTTGTAAGGTGCATCAAAAGGTCTTTACGGGTTGTTGGATGCGCTGACTTTATAAAGGCTGCTGCAGGACGAAGGCGCAGAAGCAGTATCGGCTGAGCGGGTGCGAACGCGACGTGCGTGTATCTCCACCGTTATAGATCCTGCGCCTTAGGCCAAAGGCATACCTCCAGCGATCCCATCTTACGATGTTCGATCGCTGCGATTAGACTGCCTGGGCGACCGTTCATCGTATGAAAAGCGCTCGTCGCTCAATTACCGGACATACCCAAAGCAGTTTCGTAGGCGTTAACATACCACACCGTGTTATACGGTTATACGCACATTCGGGGAAACTGCGCGTTTGGAAGTGCATCTATCAAGAAAATTCGAACAGAATGTGGCGCCATTTGCTTCCAAAGAACATTACATCAAACAAGGAAGGACATGGACTCACAACTATTCTAGCACTTACCAATTTTTTTCTACCGGAGAGTTAACATCTGCCAAAATCGACTACTAGTTCATAAAGTTTTAAGTACATCCTTCCAAGCACTGGTAGGCATATATGTTAGCTTCATAACAATAAGGCCATGCTTTCGGTCACTCTAGATAGGCATACGTTAACAGCGAGTGCTGAGCTGTTGTCTGTCAGTCTGCGCATGATTATACATATATGCGGCAACCGAGACTGCACATCATTCTCCTTCATGAACTGTAACAGAACGTTCGCGTTTCGGTCACCATCTACTTGCTGTTAAGAAACAAGAATGGGAGAAGATTAGTGCACTGCGAAAACGGTAAATGCTAATACAGAGGTGAGGTGACATGTGGGAAGCATTCCAACTATAAACTTCGCATGTGTTGTTTTCAAGGATTAATATCATGGAACGTTCGATGACCATCCTTTTCTCATGCAAAGACGAAGCGCTTGTGAGAGATAAAATAGTTCTATATAAGATTCGCATTTCCAAAAAAATACAAAACTTCTCACAAAGGAGAAGCCATTTGGCGATTTGCCCATCATTGGTGCAGAACTATCGACGACATCGCCCATTTTGAGAGTATAGCGTCCACAAAAGGCCCACGATTCGTCGCAGCGTCAATCTAACACAGACGCCGCGGAACCACACAGTTGGGGGCGAGTGCGCTGCGGACTCGAAACATAGGTCCGAGTCTGAATTCGCGACGCGACTGGGATCGCAGGTATGTCTTAGGTCTTATTTAGGTCGTATGCGCTTCACAGACAATAAGACCGCATTCGCGCCCAAAAAACTGCGCCTTCGTCATCCAGCAGCCTGTATGTGAAAACTATTGACGTCTGTGCTGGGTTCCAGTGGTTTGTTTCTTACTTTGCTCCTCTTGACAAGGTTCCGGCAAATTTCTTTATTCAAGCGCCTGGCTCTCCGGTTAATATTCTACAAACATTGCAAATACAGGGTTCTCCAGCCTGTGTTTCTATCTCAAAGTGGCGTTCCAATTAGGCGAAACTAATGTATAAGCGCTATTGGCAGCTTCAATGTTTTCGAGATAAATATAGTCCAAGATACGCATAAAACACAAATACAAAACTACAAAACCAGTCATGTCGGCTAGGAACGCGCCACTGTGGCTGTTCACGTACTATGATGGCTTACCTCACTGGTCTTGAAATCAAATTATAGTTGCTTAAAGTAGGAGATCCTACAAAGAAAGAATTATTAGTCGAAGTGGCCACACGACCATATGTAGAAATCGCCTTCTTAGGCGATTTCTACATATCCTGAAGAGCATGAAAGCCGATTCCAAATTTAAACTATTCGCCGTCGTCTTCCAAACACCAGGTTTTAAGCGATTTTGAGGTTAGAAATGAACGCGCATCTGAAACACATCATTGAAAATTGATCAGCTGAGTACTGTATATCAGGGAAGCAACGGATACGTATTATTTTACAATGCCGGAACTTACTACTGCGATAGTCAACGTAAAATGGGTCGTGAAGTTACTTGGGTTTTTATTTGAGCTTCGAAGTTGCATGTAACGAGGAAATTCTTTATTAGCCAACTCAAAATTTATCCTTCTTGCTCAAATGCTTTGAATCTATCCACCTGGAAACGTGTTCAACGAGCTGCAGTTACCAAAAAATCGCAATTAAATTATGAAGCCGACATACCATAAACAACAACGTCTTCGGAGAACGTTTTCAGTGCAGTTACTAAAATAACAGAAACTTGCTTGCCCTGGAATTTTTTTCAACTTCGCGAAAAACGTTTTGTTCAAGTTGTAGCATGCGTATAAACCATCTACCCGACTGCGCAAGTCTGAACGATCCGAATCCACCATCGCAGTAAAATACCCGCCACTCCCGACAAATCACTGGGTATGCGCCAATTTTGATAGATACCTCAATACTCCGAAATTGCAGTACCTAGAACGCCCCAAATGCTTAACATAAATTAATTTAAGCGGGCTAAGTCGAAATTCCGCAGCTCAAAAGCATTGTATGCGCAAAATCAGCGGTGAGATAAGACAGTAATGTAACATTTGATTCAACCAACTTGGCATTCGGGAATGCGGGGCTTCGTGACCTAATTAAGGCTAGGTAATGATCAGAGAGCACTCGCGCGAGAGAGACGCAGGTGCGTCGCGGGCGCGAGCGGCCTCAATTAGGCCACAAAGCCCCGCCCTGATGATGCCAAGCCAGTTGAATCAAAGGTTAATACAGACGGGTTTACAATCAGATTCTTAGCGCCTTTATAGAACGCTTACACGAAAAATTCCTAGGATAGAATCTTTGAAGCGTCAAGCAGGAAAACTTGATTTTGATACGAATTATTTCAGGAAAACTCGTGAGTAAAGCTGAGGTGAAAATATGGAGTGGCCCAAAGTTTTGAGTCTCGCTGCACATGCCTTATTTGGCCTAACGCGGTGTTTAAATTTTTCTCTTCTTCTTTCCATTGAATTCCTGATGTGAACTTAAAAAACATTGCAAAAAGGACGGAGGACGTCAAGAAACTAAATTCATATAGCTTAAAGGAATGACAAGAAGAAAAAAAAGAAGAAGCGCAGAATCACTCTGACAAATGCATTTCTGAGATTTGTTCATGTGACATTAATCCATGTCCCGTACAACTCAAATTTGCGGATGATAGTCTTTATTCATTGACCAGTGCGTCACCTCCGCTTCGCGGAGGCTCGCACTGGCTCTCCTATCCGTTTGCCTTTCTCATGTTTGCATAATATGACTTTGAAACCCAACATGCGATGCTGAACATCACAAATAAATAGTAAACAACTGTTCATTCTTGAAGCATCTCCACGTAAGATCGGTAATTTTGAGGGAAAAGAACTTGTCGCAAAGGAACACCTGCGAATTTGATTAGATTACTGAATTTGTTTTGGCTTGGTAGTCGTCATAAGGATGATAGTCACTTTGAGCTAAATTTCCGTGCAAAAATCTTTCCAAGTCTGAAGGTAAAACCTTGCCAAATCGACTGTCTGAGCGATCACCATTTCTTGGCGCTGTTGTCGCAGAAAAGCAAACTTTTTGAGCACTTTTTGGGCTAGAATCCATGAGGCGCAGATGCACTTGTCAGGCAAATCATGACTTCGCAAAAAGTCGAATCAATGACCTAGTTTTGCGTGCCAAAAGCCGCGTGGGCCCGTTTGACGCGCAGTTTTTAAAGGTCAAATATCGGATCAGCTTGTGCTTTTGCACTTTTTACCTACATGCAGGTAGGGTGCTATGACCAGAATTTCAGCTCAAGATCTTGCTTACAAAATGCTCTATGAACTTCGTGACAGACAGACATAAACACACACAGACAGACAG
Source organism: Cylicocyclus nassatus (assembly GCA_958299035.1). Classification (NCBI taxonomy): domain Eukaryota; kingdom Metazoa; phylum Nematoda; class Chromadorea; order Rhabditida; family Strongylidae; genus Cylicocyclus; species Cylicocyclus nassatus. The sequence continues at coordinate 68,054,704 of CATQJL010000316.1, forward strand.
ACACGCGCTTTATTATTTACTATTATTATTATAAGTCATTTATTATAAGTTTATTATTAAGGGATTATCGGTAAATGAGCATAAGTTGGCTCTTGTGCCGATCTCAATATCGACGTCCCAGTATTCCCTGGGACGTATTGTTTTTCCTCTTCTTATATACTTTGATGGAATGTCTATGCAGACCCACTCCCAGTCCTTCTGAACATCATTCGTGTGATCTTGTAAGCTTAGTCAACATTCATTCGGAAACGTAAATGTTCATCATCAAAGAAAAAAGAAACAGTACCCTTTTACGGTTGCACGGAGAGAGAATGCGGAGTTGTGGATCAATTTGGGATATCTCTTGATCACTGCCTGAAATTTCGAAAAATCCCATTGTGTCCGTTCCGGTGGCAGCCAGCTCCCTTTTGGAAACTGAAATTATAATTTAAAGTGGAGCTCAGCTTGGCATCAACTTACAATGATCTATTTCATGCAAAGTAACTAATACTCTAACAGCGGGTTCACCGTTACAAAGAAGGAATCCCCTTACTCCAGTTGTCTGCCAAAACCCGAATTCAGGTAATTCGATATCAGAAGGAAAACAGTAGCATGATGAGAGAACAAACGAGAAGATCAGTACTCGCATTCTGCAATCATGCCTTTTATTTGCCGTATGACAAGTAATGTACAATTTGAGAAAGACAATAATTACTTCACATAGATCTGGTAACTCTTACTAATCAAACTTACTGAATGCATGATAACTTTATTACTGCATGTTCCTCATGCTACCGCAGGAGATCAGAAATTGGAGAGAATAAAAGATTGAAAAAAATTGTAGAAACACAAGATTCGATAAAGCAAGCCCTCAAGGTATCATAAATCACTCGTATGATTATTTCTGTGTTAAATTAGCTAAAGAATATAATCTTGAATCCTCTGAAGAATGTTGCCACTCAAACTTCCCTATGCCTATACTCTCCGCACGAGCTTTTCTTAGAAAGACATGGTATTTCTCTCGTAGCTAAAAATGAGAACCGGAATGCTGCAAACGAATCATTGTTGGCTTGTACATGAGCATTTCTTTCTTCGCAAGAACCAACTGGAAATTTTCATTTTTGCGAGCACTGTTTGTCAGGAAACATGAAATGTGACTAAAGACCAAAAATTAGCTCTAAAAACCGAGAATCAGCAATTTTCCTAACTTCACCTTATTTTGCCTTTCATATACCATTGAAGCAAAAATACAACTGTTTTTGCATATACTTTGAGGGTATATACAGGAACAACTTAGATGCTGGAACTTTCAAACAGAAATTCGATCGTTGGGTTTACAATATTTATTAGACCTTGACTTCAAACTTCTTACGAGTCAGTCCTTGCGCGGATACTGCTTTGCTCTTAAACGAAAAATCTAATCCATGGAAGAGCATTAGTGTTAATAAACTGTTCCAGCTTTGGGAAGGATGAGGTTTCTTCAAATGAAACACACCACCGTCGAAACAACGAAAGTGGACTGGTAAGGAAAGCGTCTCAGCGGCTATTTATTGTAAAGAATTTCGATATGATCGCAGCATATTTTGATTTTTTGGTATAGGAAATTGGTAATGCATTGATGTATTTGTCCAATTGGCGTTCGGAAGCATTGCTAAACTGTAAAAAAGAGATAAAAGCTCAAAAACATCAATTTTAAGAGTTAACCAGCCAGCAATAAAGTTGACAAAACATTAACCATTCCTTGATACATTCGGCAGGTGGCATGGGGATGAAACACTAAGAAACACAAAAACGACTCAAAGCAGTAGAAAACCCGGCCCCTATCTCTAAGGCATTTTTTCACATTCTATCTCAGTATTTCTCTCGGAGTTCGAGTTTATGTTCGAATGAATTTGATTTGAGGAAGTGCTAATGCACCGCTAGAGCAAGAAAATATACAATATTCTTTGCTTCTTAGTATGTCAAATCTTCTGATAGGTGAAGGGGAAATGAGGCTAAAACACAAAATATTTGGACTTTCGATCAAAAAATGTCCGTCCTGCGTATATGTCGTTCTTTGGCAGCCTGGATCATCGGCGCTTTTTCTTGCTGCATAAGCAATAATATAACCAGACAAGAGAAGATCCATTGACTCAATATTTGCAACTAAAAAAGAGTCACTTCCGTACTTTTATACGTGTGGGCTCAATGTAAGATGTTGGAAAGATACTTGCATATTCTGAGGTTTTTTTTATTTTCTGAATCTTCCCACTTTTCTGCTAGAAGATACGAAAGAATCTACAACAAACAGGCACCTTCGCACACAACATTCGACTGCAACGAGTGGTGGTCGAATGGTAGAGCCTGTAGCTGAGGCCGAATATTCGAACAAACTATTCAAAAATTTGGTTATTTGATTAATCCAGTTGAATATATGAAAGAGAGAGCGATTCTAACAATCGTTTATTATGCCACTTGAGAAATTGGCTTGTCTGAATATTTGATTTTTTAATGTCATGAAAAAGCACCTACTCAGATATCCGAATATTTGAAAGCATAGTGGAACCGATTTCGTGCTCAACAGTTTTTAAGATGTTTAACTGTTCCAATATTCGAATAGTTCAATATTCGCAAAATTTCATTTATTCAATTATTCGATTAGTTTAAATATTCCTTCATTCAATTCATGATAACTTATTCGAATATGAATATCATGACTTACAATAAAGAGCGTATCGTCTGTTTGTCTGTGTATGTTTGTGTTTACAGTTGAGCAGCATTCACGAGCATTAAATTTCTCGATGACAATGAGATGAAGCACGAATGTAAAAATATAAATCAAATATTTGGAAGAAAAACTCGTTCCTGAATTTTGTACAATTTCCAAGACTTAAAAACTTTGAAATAAGCAACTTATTGAAAAGTCAAGCCAAGCTACTTTATTTTGCACTGACGCTGTTTTCAAATTGTTTTACCCGATTCAGTCCTGACACTGCTATCCACCCTCGGAAAAAATATTTTTGGTGCTTGATGAATTTTCTCTATTTGAGTAACAGAGTCGCTGTCGCCGCATTGAGTGCCTTAGGCCATTGCGACACGTAGCTTGGCCCTGCATTGGGTTTGTGATGCATACTGTGGGCATATTCCAATGTCTAGCAGCTACTGAAGAGTAGTGGACATGATCAATTGTTCGAGGAAGAAGCTACAATTGTAGAATTGGCGCAGCTGTCTAACGAAGGCGGTTGCGGTTCAGGGCATAGGTGCGGTAGTGTGAGAATATGCTCACCCTCCCTTCACCCCTGAACCGAGACACAGGTGAACGCCTTCACCAAAAACCGAGAAGAAGAATCAACAGTGAGGTAAGACTAAGCAAAGGAGATATTTGTACGGGAATTATTTATGTATCGGAAAGGAGGAAGTAGGTTTATAGGCATTCACGAACTCCGAGGAGGAAAAAAAGTAGCTGCTGTTGCAAAGCAACGTCAGCGAGGAAAGTTCCGTGGTACAACATCCCCCTCTGGTTTCAAAGAATAAATAGTTTGCTTAAGTTCGTCCATAGAAGTACTTAGTGAAAGGTGTGCATAGTGATTTCTGGATGCTTACGAGTTTTCAACATAAAAAAATTCATAAATTTTGCAGATGAATAGCTTGTACATGAAAAAAGTCACCATCGGAGCCGCTGTTCTCCGCTTTCAGGAAATACAGGGTGTCCCAAAAATATGCACTCACTGTTTGATTGCAAATAACTTTCTTTTAATGAGGTGTTTCGGGAAGCTTTAGGTACCATTTTGTTGCGCGAGTTCATCTAGATTCACAATATAGGGCAAATCACTCATCTCTCTTTATTATGTAGGATTACAATGGAAATTTCAAAGAGGGTTTTGAGCCATGAAAGGCCATATTTTGACTCACAAGGAAAGGAAGGTTGGTCGAAATGGCCTTTCAGAATGAGACGTACACTTTCTTGTAGAGCTTGGAATGCTGATTCCAAATCTGTTTTTGCTATCTGCTGCGGGCTTCTGGACGAGAAGTCATGAAGGTTTTTGTGAGTAAAAATTCAAATGCAGGAATAGTATAAAAGCCAGTTGTAACCTTTTTCTGACGTTCAAATGGAGCAGCAGCGAGTTGATATATTTGAATCAAGAATATTTGTTGCACCGAATGACCCGACTATTAGTTAAGCCCTAGGAGAACTGTTACGACTGATTTTACACCAATTTTACAATTAACTTTTTACTCCCAAAAACCTTCACAACTCCTCGCCCAGAAGCCCTCAGCAGATAGCGAAGGCAGATTTGGAATCAGCGTTCCAAGCTCTGCAAGATAGTATACACTTCATTTCAAAAGCCCAATTCGACCAACCTTCCTTCCCTTGTCAGGAAGGAAAAAGCCTGAAAACTTTTATAGGCTAAGTAGAGTGGCTGATTCTAAGTGTGAAGTTCCCAACTTATTATGATGCTTCTTTGAAGAGTTATGCCAGGTAAGAGGGATCGCGGCCAATTTTCCAATGTTCCTAAAAAGTGCGGTTACACCGCCGTTTAGAAAGCTTCGCAATCTTGTGGATAGTTGAGTATTGAACTCAGCGTCCATAAAAACCCCATTACACAAGTTTTCACTTTTTTTTTGAATTTTGAAACGGCAGCTTTCTTGGCACTAACACCATGGCCTGTAGTAATCTCTCCGCAAAATCTGCACGCGCACGGACATCGTACCTTTGACGCGATAATTGCGATTAGCGAGCACAGCCACTACGCCATATCAACCGATTTGCTGGCAAGCTTTTGCAATGCATGAATGCAAAAGCTATCGTGTCATAAAATGTAGACCAACGGGGGAGAAACACGTGGATTCGCCACTACGTAAAGTTTTGTGTTTAGCGTTGTAATTCTCTTGATAGATCATTTGATCTTGGAATCACCTTTTTAATACTCAGACGCAGTGTCCGGGCAAAATTCGAATGCAATTCTTTTTAGCTTACGTGGGCTCATTCTTCCCGCTGACTCTGAAAATGCAACTTGGAGGCACGAAAACGCCAAAAACTGTCTTTTCCAGAAGCTCTCGATTTGAATTTTGTCGCATGCCGCCAAGTTTAGATGCAGAGTCTTTGAGGGACCCTACGTCTTGACTGAGTGCGGTATGCGCACTCTGGCTTATCAAACTAACTTGTCCCGGTCGCCGGGCGTTCCGCTCGGCACTCCTGAAGCGGATTTCTCGCTTCAGAAGCAAATTGATGCATTGCCAGTTGGGCAAAAGCCTTACCAGGACGGGCGCCCCTGTACTTTACATTTTCGTATCTGTCCGGAAGCTGTCTTTAACGGTCTTCTCCGAAATCTTCTTCAGGTTGACACCATCGGTGTCAGCCAGAAGGTCTCCAATGCGATGCAAGCAGTCGTCAACGCGCCGAACATCCCCCTTGTTACAATTTGTTGGCTTCTTCACTCCTTTTGTTTTCACGTGAAATTTGCAGTGTTTCACTAACCACCCCAAGCCATTCTAGTTGCCTATCCGAAACATGTGCCCTCTACAGCCCTTTTTACGCAGGATGAGAAATCCTTGCGACTTTTTTGAAAGAAGCCCAAATTTTCAGATAACCGCCGCGGGAAGGCGGCCCGCAATTTCTTGCAGACCGACAGCAATTTTATGGCGTGGCCAGACCTTTAGCGAGCGGTAATGCCTTTGCTGGCGCATGTTCTGCCAGCGGGCAGCAACACAGAATTGTCTGCAAGCGCTCGTCAAATACAGCCCAAATTTTCAGCAAGACGCAGTTTCGTGCGTACACCGAGCAAAGGTATGGCAGAGGTGTCATCGATGGTTTAATTATTTGAGATTGGAGCACTTTCTCTCTGCGGAATGTACCTACGGGCTATGCGAATTTCCACAAAGGATCGTGCGACCCCCAATAATTTCACATATTCTCGCGGAAAATTCGCGAGAATCTGGCCACTGCGCCGCAACTAATCTGCCAACAATCTTGCAAATGTCTGCAAGCAAACCGCAAGACACCAGCGCACTATTTTTCCGGTGCTCTTGACCAAATCTCATGGCCGGTTGCCCCTGACGATTATCTGAGTTTAGCATTTACAATTACAAGCGATTGATTTCGTTGTCCGTAAATGTGCACTGTTTCAAATGATATCAAGGCATTAGAATCACATTAGAGTAAGATTTACAACGCTAAAAGTATACACATAAAACTGGCACGGGAGGCATGAAATGACGGAAAGTACACATAAAACTGACTCGACGGGGCTTCCTCGTAGATATCTGAGGATAAGTGATCATAAATCTACGCAGAAAATAGAAATTACTTTCAATCTTACCTTTTTTCTCCTTTTTCAGCAGTAAGATACCTGAAAAGCAAAGATTAACGAAAGAAAACACTAGAAAACATCGCTCGGAAACTCGCAGCGGCAATTATCGACGTTTCACCGTTGTCGCGTCTGCAGGAACACTATATCAAGCAGGAAATCTACTCGACTATACAAGCGCATACAACTTCGCTTACCCTCCTTATCCGGCACAGTCAACTCACACGGGAAGGACACTTTGGTGACCATGGCCTTTCAAAAAGCGCTGATTCTAAATCTGCTTTCGATACCTGTTATGCGCTCTTCCGAAAAAAGTTCAGAACACTTCTCGGCACCAGAATTTGCACTGTTTTGACTATAGGATTTACCAAAATCGTTATAACGTTCACTTAAGCCCTACAGAAAGTCTTCCAAAACTTAGAGCTTCACCTTAAGCTCGGAAAAACTGTCTACGACAGATCAGAGTCTAGAAAGCCCAGCATGGATAATCCTGACCGAATAGATATCGTGAAAATAATATGGAAAAAAAGACTATAACTTTGTTCAGAGAGTCCCAAAGAGATAATGAACATAAATTATGAATCAGCGTTTCAAGACGCATCTATTGCAGTGCATCACAATGCAAAAACTCACGGTCACCAAGTATCCTTTCTTTCCTAAAAACGATGTTAGCTGCAACTTTTTCCAATGCATCCGGGCCTTCTTTCCTTTGGCCAATACGCTACACCATCCAAGTAGCCACTCGGAAGTTTTGGCAGCTGGAAAGCAGGAAAGGTTTTACTAGTAGTACGAAACTTATCTGAGCATAAAAAGTGATCATCCTAGATACAAGGCTGATCAATTGCAGTGTCGGATGCATCAGCATCTTCACTCCCGCGCGCTACTGTGCACCTCTTCCGCGAACATGCTCTATGATCAGTTCCAAACTATTGAGGCTCCGCCTTTCACCGCTGAGAGTGAGAATGTAATCAGAGAGTATGTTCGCGGAAGAGATGATGAATGGGAGTTTGAACTTTTCCTCCCGTTGAACTCCCTCAAAAGAAAGCGTTGACTTTTACGGTGCCCATTCCTCTTTGCAGAAAGCTCCCCAACGCATGCGAGAGCATCAAAATCCATTCCTACAATGTTTTTGTGGCTACTGTGCCCAATGTCCTCCCGTCCCAGTTCACAGAGTTTCCTTAGTGAACCCAGACTCTTCTTCATTGGATGCGAAAGCACCAAAATCAATGCCCGAGTCTTTACATGGTCAGTGTGCCCAAGCACCTTACCCTCTCCAGAATTCTCTCCCTGCCCTGTCGTGCCAGCTCTTTCTCGCTACTTTAGTTCCTCAAAGTTCCCATGTTGGAACCCTTCTCCGTGGGGTTTTCTAGTCAAAGTACCCGAATTTTCCTGCCACCGAAGTTCTGCAAATGAAAGCGCTGTATGCCCACTCCTTGTTCCTGTCCTAAGCTGCTGTAGCTGTATTTCAAGTAATTGTGTTTATTTGTGTGAAGATGGAACCACCAAATTTTACAGTCCTTATTGAGCAAATTTTGCTACAGCTTACCATGAAAAAAAAAATAGGCTGACTCATAATCGTCGAGAATCAGATTTAGGAATTTCGAAAAGTCGAAATTTGCAACCTTCATATCTGTCGTTTAGAGAACAGCCGCAGCGGCTTTGCAAGTTTTAAAGCGTAAGTGTTATTTTTTCAAAACTTAACACGTTGACGACCGTGTGCATATGCCTATATACACGCCATGGTTCCTGTTTAGCATTTTTGTGCATACGCACGTTTGCACGCAAGTTTGTTAGGTTAACGAAAATTTCTGAGGTAACTTCTTGCAGTATTACTACTGGTAGCCTGATTATCATAAGGACACAGCATCGCGGCAGCTGTTCAGATCTGTAAAACAAAAATTTGGGTACTCAGACCATTTTATAAGTGATGATATATGCTGATTATGTCTTTTCGAGGAGCTAAAACACTGTATAGTTGTTCCGAGAGTGCACAATTATAAATCACGCCAAATATAGCGCTTTTCTCGGAGGGAGATTCCCCACACATAGCCCTGCATGATTTGTTGGAGGGAAAGCAATGCAAAAATCTTGACAAGTGTAATTCCTGATAAAACTCTCTGATATACATGTATTTCTGGGTAAAGTTTGTGCTGGTGTTGAACAACGTCAAAAAAACTCTCGCATATACAATACTCTCGTGCATGCACGCGTACGCACGGGTCAAATGCGCGAGAAACGTTGGTGAGAATTTCGCCCAAAATGCTCGGTCGTCACCTTGTCAAATAGCTTACTGACAGCTGATATAAAGTCCTATAAAACTTCATTGTGGAAGCTAATGATGCTGCAACTTCATAGATTTGATAGAGTAATGTTTGCTCTATCAGATTGCGCATAATCCATGACGATCCGAGAAAAGCTAGCCGAGAACCAGGCACTTGAAAAATCAAGCAAAAAATTTGTTTTCCAAACTTTAACATCATCTTCAGCATTCCACAAAAGATGATACTTTCTTGCGCAGAATCTCTTTTCAAGAGCTTTCAAAAGTTGTGTTGATGTGTAGAGGGTCTACTGCTACTTCCGTTTGTAAGGAGAGGGGGAGAGTGGGACTTCTTTTTTTTATGAATCTCCTCTGCGGCCTAGCCAAACACTAAGTGGGCGGGACTGAGTATTTGCTATTAAAGTCTCCTTCGTCTCCTCCCACTTTCAAGTCTTACTCTACAAAACCTTTGAATCTGCAAATCTTTATGCTCAAGCTTTATAGGAGTTGAAATGTCAGCTGTCCTTAGCAACCTAAAATGGCAGTGTTTTGTAAATCTGCTTCTCGGCCGACTCTCAGACCCCTCCCTCCTGTCTGGCCCTCAACCCCACATCTCACGCTTGATATGCATATACCTCTCTGTGTGTATCTATCCCAATAACGAACGAATTTCTCGTCGTCTTTAACGAAAGTGTTATCTGGCGCCAGATAAAAGACACAGAGTTAGTCAAGGTATTTCATCAAGATAAGCAAACATGCAGTCGTAATCGAAAGAGATAAGAGATGCTGCCGACATGAATCGACAACAGTTTCATCGTCCCCACCTTTAAGGCTGCGCAAAAGGTGATTCAGCCACAACAACATCAAGGGAGCAATATAAATATTATCGTAGTCGTCAGTTTTACCCATGTCCTTGAATGTATTCTTACAAGGCTTACATACGTTAAGGATACAAGCGTCTAAGAGTGGTAGAGAGATGTGCAAGCGGACCATAACAGACTGGGATTGTGAGTATCAGTCACTATAGGACGATTATGAACGAGTTTGGTAATGATCGATGATAATTGCCTTAGTCTCTACACTTTTAGCTCTTTGCTGCAGTTCTTTTCTGCTTAAGTAACAGTGCGAAGAGTTGGTAAAATCAAAGAAATATCATAAGAAACGACTTGACATCTACGTTTGATTCCATACCACTGAAGAGTAGCGGTATCTTATATATAAAGCTGAATGTCTGTTTGTATGTCTGTCTGTCTGTCTGTCTGTCTGTATGTCTGTGTGTACGTATGTTCCGAATAGAAAATTCCATTTCAGAACCGATCCGGACCAAACTTGGCACACATACACTACGGGCCCCGGCGGGTGCCATAGGCTACTTTTCGTCATCGATCGATATCGATTTTATCGATTTCTTGCAAAATTTGAGCTAGGGGGCTGGGATTTGGCACAGGGGGGTGATCGATCATGTTGATTACGAATACAATATTAGTTTTCGAAACTGTGCATTACTTTTATCGATTTTATCGATTTTTTTGCAAAGTTTGAGGGCTGGGATTTGGCACAGGGGGGTAATCGAGCATGCTGATCATCCCGTGGGGGTGATCAGCATGCTCGATTGCACCTCTTTGCCAAATTCCAGCCCCCTAGCTCAAATTTTGCAAAAAATCGATAAAATCGACATCAATCGATAACGAAAAGTGGACTGTGACACCCGCCGGGCCCGAAGTGTATGTGTGCCAAGTTTGGTTCGGATCGGTTAAGAAATGGAATTTTCTATTCGGAACATACGGCGGAGCCGGGTGTGCCAGCTAGTGATTTTATAATCACTACTTTGATTGAATAGTCTCTGAAATTTTTGTAAACAGACAAGACGCAAAAAACCCTTCAATCATCCGTCAACTGTATTCGGCAGGGGTAGTACAAGAATTCGATAGGCTACGATATAAGGAAGTAGAATAATAAAGTTGAGTTGGAAGAAAAACAGCAGATTCGCTGATGCAAAGTTATAGATTTACATATGGCTTATTTTTCTGCAGGCTATCTTGGACAGTCTTCCTTCCCTGGGTTCCTACAGAAACACAAATTTAGAAAAATGTATTGTAATGCATTACTAGAAATGCGTCGAATCTCATGACTACAACATAACATAGCAATGCATCAGAGACAAATCTACGATTGGCTTTTACCAACACGTTCAAAATCGATTTTTGAAATTCTTGGCAGGACTCTGTTCTCCGGACAATACAGAGAGGCGTTATGGTGACCCATTCTCAATGAACAAAGTAATTCACTTTGACAAAGTCCATCACATTCGGGATCCTTCACTCTGAAGGCGTTCCTGAAATTTATTGGATTTTTACTATGCCAATTTAAGATTCCAAATACGAACCTGACAAATCTCTTCGTCACATTTTTGTGTGTATAGATGGATTTGATCAATTTATTCCAGCTTGCAGGTGATAAATCTGGTAAGTTGTACTCAGCCTGCAAAAAACACTTGACATTGATCGAGAAACTATTGCAAAAAAATTTGCCAAAACCTTCGCTGAATACATCATTTTCCAGTTTGGTGGATGCGTTTCGTTAGCTTTCGAAACGTCGGCATAATAATTCTTGATGTCCGCAACTTTCTAAATGATGGAATTTGTGGAAAGTAGAATTTGCCGGGTATAAAATCATTCACGAAGTCTTTTTTCGACGCATAATGAAGGTTTTCTAGGAATTTTGTATGAAACAAAACCAATGTGAAAAAACTGAGGGTTGTAATCTTGCGCAGGATCAGGTATCTCAAAAACCTTTTTCGGTGAAGTTAATGCTACAGAAATCCTAAAAATTATTTTACAATTTTTTGCTCCCTCCCTTCCCTGGGGCTTCTACTAACCATTTGTTCATTTTCATTCATTAATTTATCAGATTTTGCTAAAAACAACTAAAGTTATGAACTAACGAAATGATCTGAGCTAAATTACATTTTCTATCCACTGTACATTCCCCATTTCTATTCAGTTGATTTGTACTTTATAGTTAACATCAAGATCTTGATTTTCCTGCTAACAAAAAAAGTGAATTTTCATATTGTTCATGAAACTATAGTAACCAAACTGGCATCAACAACTTTATTTTTTTCTCTGAGTAAAACCTGTTTGCGCTCACGATCGACGTTGGTGGTCAATGAACATATAATCTATGAGTTCATTATCAGTTCTTTATCAAACAGTAAAGATGACTTTTCCCGCTTAACCATTATTTATGGCTTGTCACTTTTTTGCAAATAGCATGGAATATTTTTTGTTTGGTCTGGTAAGCAGAACCCACCATCTCAGAACTTCATGAAATCTGTAAAAGCACTCCTCCATGCAGTTCTTATAAATACCTAAGTTCTAAAACTTTGTTCTTCAAAAGCTTTCAGTTTTCAAAGTCAGTATACTGGATCTTAAGATTTTTACCTTTATTTCTTTGCCCTAAATCCAAGAACAATCATCAGATTTATTATTAGAAAATGTGCATGACGATTGCAAGGTTTTCTGCTACAGAATATTTGTTCGAGTTCTTTGAAAGCTAGTTAACTTAGAAATTTCATTGAAAACTGGGTGGTCGGGGAGACCATTTTGTGCAGTGTAAATATTGTAAGCAAAAAGTATTGCAAAGCTTTTGCACTATTAAGCGTATAGCCAGTACATTTAATGCTATGAAAACGAAGGATTTTTTTCAATTCCCAGTGAAGAAAATTTGTAGAACCTCGAAAAAGGCAATTTTTCGAACCCACAGAGATGCTAAAAAAAAGTAAGAACCTTCGAAATTTTCGCAGTATTCCCTCTGAAAAAAAATTCAAAAAAAAAAGAGTTTAACACGATTAATCATTGGCTATACATCGAGCAGCGTGTGTGCTAATCTACAATAAATCAAAGTTTATGGCCCTCAAGCTGGAGGTTTCTGAAGAAGTTTTTCTGACAATCTTTAGTACACAGGGTTTGCCCTTTACGGTAGTTTTTTTACTGCGCTCAGAAAGAGTTTCTTAATCCAGAATCGAATTATAGAAGACTTGCACTGATCATGAATCAACCTTATACACAAATCTCAAAAATTTGCATAACTACGGCTGATAAATCTGAGCATGCGTTTTCTGACAAAAGCAAGAAAGCTGTGCGGTTTTCATCAATCCAAATTGTCTTCAAATCTGATAAAAGGCCAGTCGACTATGAAAATTACCGTCACACGTTTCAAACTTTAGTAGTTTCGAAAATCTCAAAAATTTGAACTTTTATGTCCCACCCCCTTTCTTCCCTTGCTGCTAAGAATTCCTGCAACTCTTATGGCATCGATGGTACAAAAAATACAAATCACTTACAAATCTATCAGTGTAATCCACTTCATAGATACGGTACGCTGGATTCAGATTTGCAAAGGTAGTGGCACTTGGCGTCGCGTACAGTACCTAAACAACATTGTATCCGGATTACTGTAACTGCGCCCGCCAAGTTCAAATCTTTACTGTTCTTGCAAACCGGTCGATGACTGGAAATGAGATAAAGCATCTACTAACCCCGATAGGAGTAGATGAAGTATCGTGCATGTCTTCATAGAAAACTGTAAAGTAGTCGGTGTGAACGTGGCCGAAAAATTGTCCCGTGATAGTGTTTGCAAATCTGGAAAACAGCAATGGCACGAAAGATTTGGAGAAGTGAAATACCTTTGAACAATTCTATAGTAGTTGCGGGACCAGCCTTCCAAGCATTCTCCATCGCCAGGGGGAATATGCGAAAGCACATGTACAGAATCGCCGGCTATTTCTGCCTGCAATTTACATATTCAACCATGAAAGATGAAGAAAAGATGCAAGAAGAAACAACAGGTGGGAGAAAGCCACCAGCCAGCCTGTTCTTGTCAAAAACGTTTACGGTTAAGCAGCCTTTCCCATCTTCTAAGCAGAATAAAAAATTCATTTCCACTGCTATAACTGGCGAACGCAAGAATGGTCAGGACGGGAAGGGGAGGGGGAGGACACTCTTATACCTAATGGACCCAAATGAGTTACGAATTTGGTGGCTTATTTTCACTTTGAAATAAATAAAGTAATTGTAGAGCTTTTTAGAGATCCATTTTAGTTTGATAAAAGAATTTTGGGGGTGGGGGGGGGGGGGAAAGGGGGCTGCCAAGCCTCACTTCCTCGAAAATTTAGGGATCCAAACTCGTCAAAAATTTGGGAGATCCTCTAACTTAGATTTGTCGCCTTTATTTCTCTGAATTTCGAGTCATAAAAATTATTGTTTCGGTGCAGAAAATTACCAAGAAGGAGACTGCAATGTTGAGGGAAAACTAGCAACTCTTTTATTGCGTCTACGAAAAATGTTGCGGCTCCTAGGGGCTCAGCGCCTTTCTCCGCTCGCCATATACGGCCCGATCCAGCGTTCCTAGGATGTTGTAAACGACCATGCAAACTGGGCTCTTGTCTGCGCGACCGTGTCGCAACTACCCCTACCCGCATACTCAATATGACGCGACTAGAACGCAAGAGATCCTACACAAATAGTACATCACATAAGTTTATCTAAAATAACACAAAGAAAACTAAAGCTAAACATAATACTAAAACTACAAAAAAAAGTACTAAACTACAACGCGGGGCGAGCCGCGATTCCCCGCGCCACCGATGGGCCTCTAACTCACTTACACTCTCGCACTAGAACACTCTCACACTCTCCCAGCTTCCAAGGGAGTACCCACAGGCCGGCCGCGCGCCGCCAAGGCAGCAGCTACGGCACGGCAACACCGACCCCGATGTTAACCAACAGCATCAAACCAAGCTCCCAACAAGTCCTGCGCGTCCAAAGCGCTCTATGATGTTCGTCGTCCTAGAATTCTATCCTTGCGCGTCCATCCAGGCAATTCATCGACGATCCATACTATCGCGCAAGGCACGGGGACGTAGACACGACGGCGATATCGTGGAAACCCAACCAATCAATAATACGAGCGGCACGACGATAGTAGTAAGACGAAAGAGAAAGAAGAGCCGCAATGGCGGGCGTGCGCGCTATTTATAGCGGTGGCTGGGGGCGTGCCTACGTGGTGTGGTCTCGGAGCGAACAAGGTAGCCGCCGTAAAGCGCGGCGACCGTGCTCACGACCGAGACGCGCGGCAACACGGTGCTCCCGGCCACATGCTGCGAGGAGCGGTCGATCGCGAGCCGCGACACTCCCCCCGCAACGAAAGGCATTGGGCGTTCGAATAGGTGGTTACGTGATAGCACCGTGACCTGGGGCAACTGCCTTAGCCTAAAAATTTGGGCGATGATAGAAAAAAAAGAAATATGTGACTTCGGTAGCGAGGGACTATCAACAACCCGCTCCGTGGTAAATAAATAAACAAACAAACAAACTACAGGCGCTATGGTGCGCAGTTGACTACTAGAATAAACCGTGGCGCTCGAAGCGCTTACCAAATAAATATAAGCAATGGCTAAAAAAACACTTCTACAGCTGCTAGACTATTTACACTGTTTCAGGATAGGCATTCCAACCCATAGCGTCACCATCATTCCATCTCGCCATCCAACTCGACCAGCGCTGATCTTGCTGCGCATCCAATCCGCATTACGTCTCTCGTACCACCGGCGTCTGACCACTCTAAATACGTTCATACTTTCAACATCGAGAGAGCGTAGTGCCCGAAACGAAACTTACCGTCCTGCGAACCTACGTGACGCGCGTCCTGGAACGCACACCCTGGAACATAAGAAACCCCCACCGTCTCTTAACTTTGACTTAATTTACATAGAAAAGAACACAAAACAAAACATGAACAGAGAGGGTGTGGGCTTCTAGACTCAAAAAAAAATACTACGTCTTTCCCGGAACATTCCCGAATTTGCGCGTCTAGCACCCATCCGAACCGAATTGGACGAAGGTCCAGCCCCCCGCCGAGGACAAAATGGCTCGACGAGGGGATCGACCCCGCAACTCAAGGACTCGGGGGTGCAGCACTGTGGGTCGGTTCAAGGAAAGACGGCCCAACCTATAGAGCAGATGTTACAGGAGCCTGGTGGACTGCTCGCAATGGCTCTATGGTCGGGACTTAAACAAATGAGACGGCGCGTCCGGTAACGGCTACGACTTCCTAAAGTAGACTATACCGCTAGGCTGCTTAACCGAGTAGCAACGGTAAACAAGTTAAAATAATGAGCGGAAAATTTAAATGATGTTAACGCGCTACTACAATAGGAAGTATAACTGGTAAGGAGCTGGTAGTTTACTACGATGTTACACAGGGCTTTCTATGGTAAATCTTGGCGCGATCCACAAGTGCGGCAAATGGTATTAATTCTGGGTTAACTGGCGCGAAGATCTTACACGGTGAGTAGGCAAGATGTGAAAATATAATTTTAGGGGCGCGACAGCTACAATAATGTCAAAAATTAAAAAAGAGGTTGACTGACGCGCAAGTGCAAAACGTTTAAATTTAAAAAATATAAGCTACAAAAAAGGGGATTCAAAACAAAATTTAAGAGTGATGTTGCCTACTAGTACCGTTCGGGTCCACACTAGCATCAGACTGCGCGTCCGCCGGCGTATCTTGTAGAGTTACCACAGGTGGTTGTCCACGAAGCTCCCTCAACTCCTGTCAAAAGCCGTCTTCAGACTCGCTCGTCGAAGTTCCTACTCCCGGCTCGCCATTGACCTCTTCGTCCTCAAAATAGATCATCGTCATGAGGTGTTCCGGGCTGATTAGCGGCGTGTCCGAGCTGCGCAGTGAACTCCCCTCTGGAAGTTCCGACGCGAATCCACTGGCATGGGCATGGTTAATATTCAGCGCGACAATTAGAATGATGTTACATACTTAGCCCGCCTATTTAGCGCGTTATGTTATGTATATACCGCACGATGTTAAAGGAAGCGGGTTTTCTATGCGCAAACTGAATATAACCATGACCAAATGATGGCTGCATGCTAAACTGCCAACGAAGACTCTATAGCGGGTGCGGGAGTAGGTGCTACCCACAGGACTATCTGATCGTCAAGATCAACGCGCTGCGTACTAAATGTGTCGAAGTAGATGGTATTGACACGAAGAATACTAAGCGGGCGCAGGGCAAATCCATGTAAGTCAAATCCAGGTAAAGCGCAAAAACCGGCAGAGCAACAACTAAAGTCGTGCGTACGTCAAGCGCTGGTGTCGATAGCTGCGGGTCAATGACATAAGCGTCCGGTGACTAAGGTGGTATAAACGTGTCTACGGATCGCGCGTCAGGTAAATCTAAATCCAGAAAATAATTGCACTCCAGGGACATGCTTGCCAATAACAGTAATGGTCGCAGTTACACTAGCTGGCCAGGCAAGTTAAACCTACGAACAAGATGGTAGCGACTGCAAATAAGCAAGACACGTTAACCCTAAGCGCACAGTTAAGCCAAGCTACTGGGCACAAAATATCTGTGAAGCACAGCTGGCGCGTTGAGCGCAATATTTCGTCGACGACGATACAATGCAAAAATAAGACGATGCCAACGTGGATGCTAGATAAGTGCTTCACTTGCCAAGGATGTAATCAAGTAAACTTGGCATGATGACAAAGTGCAGATGGAACGCACGACAGAAGCAGAAGCGCGGTCCTATAAGGAATACTCACGCGCCTAGAAGAGCCTGTAGATGGAATAGGCGATGGGGAAACAATCAATGCTGCGCCAACAGAAAACAATACACTGCCAAAGGCGCGGTTATAGGATGTAACATAACATTACCGAAATTGACGCGCAGTACAAGGAATATCCAAAAATACGCGGATCGTACTGACGCGCATACAATGTACTGGACGCGTGTAAAATGAAAAAACTGGATTCAAGTCAAAATCGCGTGAATAATAGTCTTGCAGGTAGCAGGGCCAAACAAGGATTGCAACTACGCAGAGCGATTGCAGGAGCAACGGCGCGAATGCAAGATGGACACGAAATGTAACGCGCGCGCTAAACGTTACTGTAGTGAGCAAGATGACAGTAAATGGGCTCACGGCTCGCGAAAGTTGCAAGAAGGCAAAAAAAATACTGACTTTGGCTGGTATACCGACTGCACGCAGTAGACGACAGTAACTACAGAGATGGAACAAGTTTGCTATACATCAAAAGGTAAAATGCTTAGCAAGAAATACAAGATCTACTGCCCTAACCGACGCTCTAAGGCCAAAAGAGACAAGGTTTGCGCGAATGAACAGTTGGGTCGCGCGTTCACCAAAAAAAACAAGAGAGGCTAAGGTTGCTTACTGCTCGCGAGACAATAAACAAAACCTAGGGAATAAGGGGACAAGCGCAAAGGATCCGATGGTCGATCTGCACAAGAAGGTGGGGTACACGCCGCCTAAAGTGCGCGCTCAACAACAATCATTTCAAGACCCAACTGAAGAACAAGTGGGGAGATATGCGACCAAATTTACGGAAATAAAGGCATTCCGCCGCAAAAACACAACACTCTCTGGCCTGATAGAAAAAACAGAGCATAAAGCTCGACAACGGCCTGCAGTCCGGCAAAGTCAGAAACAAAAAAAAGGGAAGGAAAACAGACGATCCATACCTGGGTGGAATACGGTAAAGAATCCTGCCTGTTTCCAATGGCTCTCTCACTCTATCCATCGATCCATCGCATAACCAACGATATCGAAGATGGTCCATGCCTGAACGAAGCGCGGCGCGCTAGGAGAACACTCACACCCATCGGTAACCTAAGAAAGTACATATAATTACAAATAGAAAAATCACAAAACACACCCACAACTAAATATGAAATGAGTAACTACAAAGTAAACAATAACAAACTTACCATTATCACAGTCAGTGGGGTAGCAACGACGTTGGAAAAGCATGGGCGTGAGGTAAAACAGGTACAGCAGGGAGCCAGCATGATGTTGACGTAGACTATACCGAAGAGGTGACCTGTCCGGAACCCATCGGAAACTATGCAGGGCTCCTATCGGCGCGTAGGAGAGGCAGAGGGGAATAAGGGGAAAGAGGGAAAAGGGGGAAAAGGGAGGCTGCCCGTGGGCCCCTGGACCACCTCAACTAGCCGTGCCTTCACTGCCGCGTTAACGTCCTAACGGTACGAAAGAAATGGTTTCCCGCGACAGTAACTCTCTGTGCACGACTACACTCCACCCGTACGAGGCATGTACCTTCGCACTCCCTCCGGTGACGACCAATCCTGCGCTATCACCCACATGCGCTGTCACCGGTGTGATCCAGGTTCCAAAAGGACGGTGCCATAGCCGTGCCGCCACTGTCGCTCCCGAAGGAGCCCGCACTCGACTTCGGGCCCGCTCGACAATTTGCGCGCGCCTACCCTGTGGGAAGGGTTCCTCGGTCGAGCCGCCGAGGGGATGACACCGGCCCGTCCCTGAATAGCTCTTCAGAAGCACGAACAGATCCCGATCATCGTATGAAGTGAACGCTGACGTCTGGGATTTCCAGTTGGTCAGAGCTGCCACCATCTTACCAACTATCCACCCCGCGCTCGAGCATCACACTCACGGTTACCGCTTCTGTAGTCCTGCTGCTGGCTGCATAGGTGTTCACTCCTGCCTTGCCGTTCACCTCGATATTCCTATCGGGCGCTGAGCGTGGTACTTCGGGTTCGTTACGCACGCATGGCTGATGGGAAAGCGCGTTCCATGACTCGTTCCAAGATGTTGTCCATAAATCGTCGATCCTCGCGTCCATTCCGATCCATTCGCGGGCGGATACCTCCATCAACCATACGCTCGGCACGATGCACCATGTTGCGGCTCCTAGGGGCTCAGCGCCTTTCTCCGCTCGCCATATACGGCCCGATCCAGCGTTCCTAGGATGTTGTAAACGACCATGCAAACTGGGCTCTTGTCTGCGCGACCGTGTCGCAACTACCCCTACCCGCATACTCAATATGACGCGACTAGAACGCAAGAGATCCTACACAAATAGTACATCACATAAGTTTATCTAAAATAACACAAAGAAAACTAAAGCTAAACATAATACTAAAACTACAAAAAAAAGTACTAAACTACAACGCGGGGCGAGCCGCGATTCCCCGCGCCACCGATGGGCCTCTAACTCACTTACACTCTCGCACTAGAACACTCTCACACTCTCCCAGCTTCCAAGGGAGTACCCACAGGCCGGCCGCGCGCCGCCAAGGCAGCAGCTACGGCACGGCAACACCGACCCCGATGTTAACCAACAGCATCAAACCAAGCTCCCAACAAGTCCTGCGCGTCCAAAGCGCTCTATGATGTTCGTCGTCCTAGAATTCTATCCTTGCGCGTCCATCCAGGCAATTCATCGACGACCCATACTATCGCGCAAGGCACGGGGACGTAGACACGACGGCGATATCGTGGAAACCCAACCAATCAATAATACGAGCGGCACGACGATAGTAGTAAGACGAAAGAGAAAGAAGAGCCGCAATGGCGGGCGTGCGCGCTATTTATAGCGGTGGCTGGGGGCGTGCCTACGTGGTGTGGTCTCGGAGCGAACAAGGTAGCCGCCGTAAAGCGCGGCGACCGTGCTCACGACCGAGACGCGCGGCAACACGGTGCTCCCGGCCACATGCTGCGAGGAGCGGTCGATCGCGAGCCGCGACAAAAAATGTTTGTTCTTCAGGGAACGGGCACAAGTTGCTCCGTAGCACCCATTTTTGAATCAAAACTAATAAGTCACCTTGAACAGCTCAGCTACAAACCATGTCATCGTTCCGTCAGGATCACTTTGGTTCAAGTACAAAAAGCTGAAACACAGATTCGTTTGACATTTGCAGTGTTAGTGGATATTATGTACTTACAAATTTGTCGTCTCACAAAATCCCGAATTGAGAGAGATTAAACGCAATCCTTCAGTCACTTGTACGGCATAAGATCCACGACTGAAATGTTCGGCCGTAATGTGGCACAGGAAATGGATAAGATTCAGACCAGAAATTCACTAGAGCACCGCTTTTGACGCATCCGATGTGAGCCAAGGAGAGCTCATCTTCTCAAATTCTTCGTAGAGCCATATCGGCCAGAAGCGTTCGTCGACGAAATGTGGGGCAAAGCTGGAAATATAAAATGCAAATGAGGTTGACTTCAGGTTGCTAATGAAATTTATCAACGATTGTGTCTACTCTCTTTGAAAATGAAATTTCCAGAATAGCCTATGGGCACACCCACAAGACTATCCACCCCTCCCCCATCGCGGCTATTCCCGCCCACTTTGTGGCAAACCCCGCCCACATAGACTCCTGTGAGACCAGAACCTGAAGTGATGTTTCTTCTAGCGAAGTAGCTTTTTTGACAAGACAATCTTTTTACACATTCTCCAATTACCTCGCAAGAAATTAGCAAGAATGTGATAAATACAGGCAATTCAAACTGGGTAAGGACTAACCTATTGACCGGCACTCCCTCATGATTTCCAATGGCCCAGTAAGTAGGGGTCACAGGAAAGTAATGACGAATCAATGAACTCAAATTCTTTAGCGCTGCGACGTGAGTTTCCACACTATATGACCAATCGAAGTGATTTATGAAATCTCCAGACATCATTATGTAGTCGATCTGCAAACAATTTATTCTTAAAATGCCTAAATCTAGAAGCATATGTTTCGTTATTATTAAAGTTATACTTCATCTCCCAACAACGATTTATTCCAGCAGATAATACTATTTCAGGGTTGCAGATTATGTGAAGAGTATAGTATCTTGTCTTGTTTCGGTTGAGAGCAAGAATATTCTATTTATTTTTTTTTCCTTCAAACCGGAAATTTTTCAATATTTGGCATGCTATATGCTCAGTTTTGAACTGCCGAACTCTTTTTACAAGAACAGATCTGCAAGAGAAGTTTTACAGTGGCGAAGAAATCTCACCATAATTTTTTCTACTGGACTTGCGTTCTGCAAAAGTGTTCTCGCACTTTTTGAACGATTTCTTACCCGACTGTACTTTTTTAAAGTTCTTTAGAATGTACTTTTCGGAAGATACCATTATATTAGGTCTTAGTTTGAAGAGCTGATAACACAGCGACTGTCATGAGCTCTAGAAGAGCTAAAAAAGTACATAGCTATGAGAAGACAATCTACCATACTAAGAAAACTAGCAAGAAAATGTTTGTAATTCGGCTACACACTTAAATTTTTAAAACACTTTTTGCTGCGTGCTCCCAGTTCAGGGGAACTCCATAAGCAGCAAAACTCTAGAAAATGCAAAATTATCATAAATTTAGGTTTTACCGTTTGTGCTAAGCAATGCTGAATTATGGTATCGAAGAGATGTCTTGGAGCATACTTATTCAACATTCTGTCATTAGGGCCGGGCATACTTCACGCGATGTCTTTTGCGACGCGACTTGGCAATATGCCAACTGTCTATAACTTGCTGCAAACGCATTTCAATTGCACAGAAGTTAGGTCATTTTATTATGAGTTATATAAACTATGCGTGTGCAGTGCTAGTGTTGCATCTGGAGACTTCTGGCGAATTGCCAAATCGCATCGCGACTGAATTCGCGTGAAGTATGTTCGGCAGTATAGCAAACTATGATTTGGCAAACTGCAGCCCAGAAATTCAAGATGCTGTTTGCATACAATTGGTAAAACTTTCGCTTTTTTGCAATCGCTTATTCGAGGACGTCGCATGAGATTCCTTGTTTGAACCTATACATGTTGGTCCAAAAAAGGAAATGTTTATTTACCAATCAATCAGAAAAAAACGATGGAGAGGCATTTCACGTTTACATCCTGCGAGATGCGTATCTGGAGGTATTCTCCTGCTCAATTACAAAACATGCGAAATGTCTGGAATATGCTGTAATAGCTAACCTCATGCGTAGCATTGATATGCTGCAGCATATTTTCAAATGTTCGGTAGGGTATATCGCATTTCCCAACAATTCCCCAATAGCCAGCTGCTTTGCTAGGATCTGCAAATGCGATATGGTAAATTATGTACTGATGTTAGCGATTTTTTGGGTAATGATAGCCAAGAAAAGCAATTTTTGAAAAATTATTAGGTCGGTAACGTACGAGTTTCCTGTCTGCAACAGACCGGTAGATCACAATCTGCCTCCGAACCAGGCACATACTCAAAATCAACATGTAAATCAGAAAGCTGCAGAACTCGAAGATGTCGACTAGAGCCATTTTTCACCGTATCTGCAAGGAAAACTCTCCCTTCGAATTATTTCTGCAGGGAAATTTCATACGCTTTGGCCTCCGTTCTTCAATCAGCTCCAACAATTCAGGGCTAGGTTTCGGTGGCAACTCAACTTCCCATCCTGCCTCTGTGATATCATCGGGATCGGCGCATTCATTTAGCAAAAGACCACAAATTCTGGATGGGCTTTCATCGGACATACGTCGGAATACGTAGAAAAATTCATCCTAAAGACGACTTAATTTTTGTTACTACTAAAATCTCAAAGGACCGGGCAACCTTCACGCAGTTTCAGTCGCGGCGCGATTTGGCAATTTACCAAAAGTCTTCAGAACCAACATTACCAAATTGCATATGCATAATGTGTATAACTTACGCGGATTGATAAAACGCCTTAACTTCTGTACATTTAAAATTTGCCTACAATAAATTATGGAAAATTGGAATATTGCCAAATCGCGTCGCGACTGAAATCGCGTGAAGTATGCCCGGCCTGTAAGCAGCATACTTTAAACTGTCCGGAAATCCCATTGCACACCACCCAACTCTGTTTCGCTGCCAATTTGCAAATGATAGTTGCAAATTCGAGAATGACCGGCTCGGATTTGTCCCATTTGACAATGAGACTGAAATCAGTAACCATAAATTATCGGTGGAATCTGAGTAAATCTTTATCGGTAGATAAAAACTGGTAATCCAACGGTAGATATCGGTAGAATCTTGAAAAATAAAATTTTCTTAGCAGTAACGTTAATTTTGTGTGTGGAAGGTCCGAGGTTCGTGTCTGGTCAAATTTTATATTACTATGGTTTCACTATAACTACTGCAAAAAATTACAAATTTACATGCGGCGTGTATACCTACATCTTCATAGAAAAGATGATCTTAACGTAGAAATTCAAGCAAACTTGAGCAGAGCGGGGGCTGATAGAGCTAACAGTTAGCATTTTACTCATTGCCATTGAATCTCAGGATTTTGAAACATGTTGCTCTAATAAAAAACAAGCTTTTTGCTAATTTTCTAAACATGGGCAAAGCAATTCAATATATAAGTCTGCAGTGCGTCTCCGACTATCAAGTAAAAAGGATTTTTGGAAACGATCGTATGAAGTCAGTATATTAGGTTGTCCTCAAAATTACTTCATATATATATATATATATATATATATATATATATATATATATATATATACAGGGTGTCCCAAAAAATGTATCGAACGTTTGATCGTTAATATCTCTCTTCCCAAATAGTCTTTTGCCCTGCTTCAGGTACCATTTTGTAGAGCTGGCTTCAACTTAGATTTATATTATAGAACGAATCACCCATCTCTCTTCATTACTGTAGAATTACGGTAGAAACTTGAAACATATGGTGCCAATGTGGAAAAGCTGCCGTTCCAAAATTTTTCAAAAAATTCTGAAAACTCATGTTATAGGGTATTTTATGGAGGCTGAGTTCAATACTCAACTATTCACAAGATTACGAAGCTTTCTAAACGGTGTAACCGCACTTTTTAGGAACACTGAAAAAATGAGTACTCTGCGTTGATACCACTGCTT